>CM062353.1:6417644-6442644 GCA_031216105.1 Dalbergia cultrata | reverse complement strand
TCCTCCAAAAGTGGGAGTGATCCATATGAGTAGCTTTTAGGAGTTGTTCATGTGATGAAATATTTGTAAGGATGGTTTGCAACTTCAGCCGTTCAAAAGTTGTAGATAGTAGAAAGATTTGGAACTCCTTATAGGAGTCATGGATGTAGGCAGTTGAGGCCGAACCATGTTAAATTATGTCTCCTTTATATTTTTTTCTTTTTGCGTTGTTTCCTCTATTGAAAGAGAGTTTGTTCTTGTATTTATTTTGCTTTCGCTACCCAACAAATGGTATCAGGGCCTATGATTCGGGTCAGTTGGGCTTGGTTGAGTATTGGTTAGAATGGTAGTTTTTGGATCTATGAGATCCCTTGTGTCGAAAATCTTCCTGGCAATATAGAGGTCGGGAGGCGTGTCCTGTGGAGTTACGACAGTGCAAGTGAAGAGAGATTATGTTGAAAGTCTTCTTGGCAATGTAGAAGCCAAGAGGCGTGTTTCGTGTGCAGCGGCGGTACAAGTTAATAGAGCAGGTATGACTTTTGTTTACACCAGTGAATACTAGTGAAATACAAGTTTTGCAAGAAGAATGTTTGTGGAGACAGTTGTTGTAGCTAGCTTTTTGGTAGGACTTTGGATTAAGGGGAGGATTTGTTGGGATTTAACCCAAAGTCCCACATCAATAAGAAATAGAAGTATTGCTAATATTTTGACCTATAAATATGGCTTTGGTTATTTGAGTTTGTTATCCTCCAAAAGTGGGAGTGATCCATATGAGTAACTTTTAGGAGTTGTTCATGTGATGAAATATTTGTAAGGATAGTTTGCAACTTCAGTCGTTTAAAAGTTATAGATAGTGGAAAGATTTAGAACTCCTTATAGGAGTCGTGGATGTAGGCAGTTGAGGCCAAACCACGTTAAATTATGTCTCTTTTATATTTTTTTTCTTCTTGCGTTGTTTCCTCTATTGAAAGAGAGTTTGTTCTTGTATTTATTTTGCTTCCGCTGCCCAACAAATAAGTACTTGATTTATATATTTAGTCGAAATTTATGTGGCACTCATTTCTTCGATGAATTAATAAATGTTAACAGATTTTTGGGGTGTATTTGTTAATCAATTTTTTGAGAAAAAGAGAGGAGATGAAAGAAATTTGTAATGTAAATATGTAATATTTCAAATTTTTACCTTAGAGACTTTTATCATTCCCTCTCTTTCGAAATTAAACTAAGACACACCCCCTTAATTTCCTTGGTCCTCGTATAAGTGTAACAAGAGTTTACTGTTTATGCAGAGTCTATATCTAAAATAGGCAGATCATGATTTATTACAACTTTAAGTTTAATTTATGAAGAGCAGAAATCTAAAATTTAGGAGTGTTAAAATAAGCCGAGCTGCTCTGGTAACTGGAAAAATAAATTTGTGTCAGAAATAAAAAAAGAATTTCCAAATTTTTTTAATAAGGCTAAAAATTAATGGAGCCCAATAATCAAGTACTTGTCACAATGGTTTTGAAGTCCATTGGGCTGGAATTTACGAAAAAGTTGTGGACTACCAGAGGATGTTCTTTATTTTGTTTGTTTGGTCTACAGTGTGTTTGACTTTTATTTTGCGTTTCTATTTCAATGTGTAAGAAGTCCCAAGATAATGTGTGCAAAACCATTCTCCAGACCCAAAACAAAAAAAACAGTGTGCAAAACTATTCAACCAAAAATTAAAAAGTTTGAAAAACTATAAATAAAAACGAAAATCCGTATATTATCATTTGTAGTGGTAAAAAGGACATATTGGCGTGCATCATCGCTGGCCCAGACCATATCTTGTATGGGTTTGACTTTAGCCAGTGGTAAACTGATCTGGGCTGGCTCAAGATTAATAACTTGAAAGTTTTTCATCTGTCCAGACCAAAAAAGAAATTCTCATCATCTGAGCCAAAAATATTTTCTTTTCTTGCCAGACTAAAAGAAAAAGAAAAAAAACACTCATCCTCAGACCAAAAAGTAATATAAAATCATGATAGAGGTTTTTATTTTGTACACTGTGTTATGCAACGAGGAATTACTACATTGGTTCATTTTTTCTTCTTCAATTGCATTTCATTCAGCTTCAAATGGCAAATATGAGCTTAATACTCTCCGGTGCCTTAGTTTGCGTTGACTTAATATTTCTTCAATGACGAAGGCAAGCGAAGGTCTGCATTAAGCTTTTATCCCGATTCCCCCATACCTCTACCTCTACCTCCCACAAATGATTCAATATTATTATTTTCCAAATATCTTTAGCTATTATTGTTATTGGTATTTCCCTGTTCATCCGTGATAAGATTCATTTAGCTTCCTCATTTGAATTTCAAGGCGTGGCGTTGTTGCCAATTATGACATACATGAAGAGCGGATTGTGTACGCGAATGAGAAGGAACGGAATGGAATATGTTGAGAGTGCTCTGAGTCTGACTTGATGATGCACGTTCACTGCATTGCAACTCAAGCTAGTTTGAAGTTTTCAGCTTGTACGTGGACATTTCTGGGGTCTTTCCATTAACGACATCAAAACAAAGTACTAGTAAAGATATTTCTAGATCAATAATGTTATGTGTATACCAAAATAATATACACCTCATAGTACCACCTTCGATTGGTGGAGGAAGAAGACAAAATAGAAGTACGGATATATATAGACAATTAATAAAATATTTTGGAAGGAGGAAAAAACTAACATTTTCCAAATAAAAATCAAATCACAAGTTGTACAGCCCTAAACTAGCCCAATGCTAGAATTAGTGCAGCAAAAATAAATTTATGAAAAAAAAAGAGGAAACATGGCATCAAAGTAGAATATATACCCATTATCATCACTAACATCAGTTTCCATAATCTATTCTATTATTTATCAAATATAGACTTAAAAGGATTTGGGTTTATGTGAAACAAGAAAAATACAGCTTAAAGAAATGTGGTGGTTCAAGCAATATATCAAACAAGTTTACAAATAAACCACACATAAAAATGAAAAGTCACAACCTTCAGTCAAGTGGGTGTATCTATGTATCTCAAACTATGAATCTCATGATTGAGGATAATGGAGTGAGGAGAGAGTTGAGGACGAAGTGAAGGAATCAATGAAAAAGAGAAAAAAATGATGTCGATGAGGAAGAAAAAGAGGCAACGAGAGTGGAAACTATCTCAGGCACAATAGAGGGAGGGGAGATGGAGTTAGGAGGGAGAGAGGAAATAATTTTGTTTTGTTTTTGAAATGTTTTAAGATTTTTTAAAATTTCAATTTTGCCATCCCATGTTTTATGTCATCCACTATCACTATTTTGTTATTTTTTAATATTTATTTATAGTAGGACCGTAGGTGTGCATAAGTGAGTGTGCACATAACATTATTGTTTTTAGATTTATCACAGAAATATAATTTGAAGTTTGGTTTGGCCCCGCAATATATATAAATACTAGCTAGTGTTATAATGAAGGGCTTACACATGAGCTCATCCATTGAATCTTTTCCCGGCCCCAACCAAAAACACCCCAATTGTTTTGTGGCTTTCAATCATTTATTAGAAAGAGAAAGGAAAGTGTTAATGTCTACTGGTTTGATTACGTGGACTTTCTAATTTTTGTACGGAGTTGGAAAAGGTTTAATATTATAATATGCTAATTCTGGAATAATTTGGGAGGGATAGTTGGGGGAAGATAATTTGCTTATAGCGAATTGTGTACCAAATTTACAACAACAAAAAAGGAGCAAAGGTACACAATTCGCTGGGCGCGCATACTGATCCCTGGCCCACCGTTGACGCAGTGCAGTGGAACTCAATTCGTTGGCCCTGAATTACACTCCTTCATGCACTGGGAATCCATGAGAATTTGTTGCTGCCTTGCCTCTCCAACACGCTTCTTCCTATGTCACCCAATCAGACCTGCCACACTAAGGAAAGTAATGGTCACTGCATCAGATCTGCTGGAGGAAAACAATGGCAAGGCAATAATGAAGCAATTTATGAAGCAGTCCATGATTGAACAGGTATTAACTTTGCTATTCCTCTTTTATTGTTATTCATTGCTTATAGTATATATGAAGGGGAGTTTGGTAAGAGGACTACAAACTTAGTCAAGCTGTGAAAGAGTCATTTTGGTTTTGAGTTATGTGTATATCACTTAGAGTGGAGATGGTGCAATAGGCAAAGGAGTGCTAGAAGGGGATAAAAAAAAGAGAGAAATATTAAAAAAAAATGCCAAGACAACACCGTGATGGAACAATAGATCCTGATGAGCATGTTGCAGTTAGTATTTTTAATGGATATGTAAGTTTAATTTTTCTACTTTTGTTACCAATTTATTTTATTAAGTTAATGTTTTGTTCTTTGTGGGAATGATCTCTACAATTATACGTGGAAGAAGGTCATCTAATAGACTAACACTATATAGAGAGATACTAAGTTGGGAATCTTCCTTTTGCAATCAAAACTACCATTCCCACTTCTAGTGAATTGCCAAAATCTGTGAATAAATTTATTACCAGTTCGTTTTGCAATTTATTATTGGTCCAGTAGAATAAATTTTTTATTTTATGTACGTATTTATTAATATAAGCTTTTACTATTCTAAGTGTAACTTTGGATTTTTTTTATTTTTATAATTAAATATTTATTATGGTTAATATTTATTTATCCTTTACTTGAATAAGGAAAAAAGAAGTTATTTCATTTTTTTTATTTTATGTACATATTTATTAATATAAGCTTTTACTATTCTAAGTGTAATTTTGGACTTTTTAATTTTTATAATTAAATATTTACTGTGGTTAACATTTATTTATCTTTTACGTAAAACGGAAAGAAAGAAAGTTCAAGTCCCGTCATCTTTTTCTTAATCATCTATCAAAAGATGCAATTATTGAGCACCCACAATGTGCTGGTTTTTATCATGTTACGTAGATAGGCCGAATGAAGCTCTAATAAAAACTTTAGTAGAATGGTGGCGATCGAAGAAGCACACTTTCCATTTTCCACAGGGAGAATGACAATGACATTAGAAGATGTCGCCATGCAATTTGGACTCTCCATTAATGGTGCACTAGTTAATGGATTTACATCTAGCAATATCAAACAACTGTAGCTAAAATGTTTTAATTTGCTTAATGTTGTACCTCATCCACATGTATTTAATAGAGGTGCAATCAATTTAAATTGGTTGCAATAGCATATAAGAGATCTCGACACTAGAAATGATGTAGCATCAGTAGAAATGAGTGCACGCAAGTATATGTTACCCGCTCATAGGCACTTCTTTAATGCCTAATAAGACTAATCGTGAGGTTCATAGAAAATACTTGCAGTTGTTGAAGGATCTTACTCATGTTGGGACTTTTAGTTAGGGTTTGGCGTACCTCGCTTGTCCCTATCGCAATTTAGATTGAGCGACATGCATAACTACAAAGCAAATTGGTGGTCCTCTAGTTTTGTTACAAGCATGGGCATGGAGTAGGCTGCCTTATTTGGCTCCCATGCCGATACCACCCAATTTTATCAGTTTCCCCTTAGCTTGCAGGTAAAAATTATTCTGGATTTATTTTGTGTTAATATTGCCATAATTGTTGCAAATTTATATGTTTTATGACAAATGGCTACACCTATTCTATCCTCATAGCATGGGTCTTGCAAACTATCTACATTTAATTATAGAATTAGCAGTACTTACCCATATTTTCAAACTGTGAAAACTTGGGGACATTCATAGCTTCAAGATCTAATACATGCATGAAAGGTGGCTCGTTGTTTAGACATTGCATGGCCACCATGTTTGTCACATCATCTTCATATGTAGCATCATTCACATGCCACTTACATATTCTTCTTCATCACTTTTTTCCCATATTACTTCTCTTTTCTTCAAATTTGCTCGACTCATAAGCTACATTTAGAGCGATAGCTTCTTCAAATTCAATATACAATTCAGTGACACGATTGTTTGGCTAGTGCTGTTGATGTATGTGAAACACATGTTGAATGCTATCATCATTATTGGAATTACTTGATAGTTTATGAAGCCGCCAAAAATTAAAGATGGACATTTGTATTTTGTAAGTGCCACCTTCTTCTAAGTGTTTGGATTTATGGATTGGTAAAGAGCATTCTCTAGCTCCGCAAATGAGAAAGTGATGGAATAAAAATATTTACTGGACTTTCACATGTAAAAAATACACCATCATTTGGATTTGTAAATACATGATCATTATAATATACTACTATCATAACAATGCTCATTTTTTTCTTACTCAATGTTTTTTTCTTTCTATTAGAAGAAGGTGGGGAAGAAAAGCGAGAACAACATCACGAGCAAGCAGAAGAATGACGAAAATTACTGAGTGTAGATGAGAAAGCATAACAGATTAGAAGAAGGTAGGTAAAAATTTATCTAAAGTGAGTTTATATAGATAGATAAAAAAAAGTTGTGAATTCTCCACGAGTTGCTCGCAGAAATCATTTGTAACCGCTCTCACATAACTTTCTGTGTTAAGTTTAATATTGAATGAAGCATGTAATTAAGAATTTCTCCTCAGACGTACAGTTACATGGTAAACAATTTCGTGTAATATAGTCCTGTCCTGCCAGTTTAGGCAGTTGTAACTATATTCTAACTTTAATCTGAAATTTCTTTTTATACATTTATGTACTGAAACTCGTCTCTGGGCTCTTGCTATAGCATATTGAAATGCGAGTTTTTGACTTCTAGCTGCAGCACATAGAACCGTTTCTCGGTGCTCTCCACTAAGGATGATATAATGTTGCAGCAGATGATTTAATGTTGCAGGAGATGCTTCCGTTTTCATTTCGTGGGATGATTTAATGTTGCAAGAGATGCTTCAATTTTCATTTCATGGAAACCATTGTCAAACTGACTGTTTTATCCTTTTCTATGTATACATGAAGTAAATATTATAAATATAAAGTACAGTAGTAAAGTTCCAAGAAGTACTTGATATTGATGCTAGAAACAGACTTCGGTAGAACAAACAACAATATGCCATTTACTTATTGAATTTTTGTCAGTTTAGAATCCACTAGCCACGGATTCAGTTCCCTAAATTTTTATTTTTTTCAGATACTTTATCCGCATGCCGCGGATTGCTCACCCACTTCCGCACCAGAGTGATTTTTCTCAGAACCTAAAAAACCAGTGTTTTGAACACTGAAATTCTATATGAAAACATTAACCCTGATTACGTTTTATCCTGGGAGGGTGCAGGCAAGTTGCGTCGTCTCTTCATCATTGACTTTTTCACTATTATAGTATTGTGAGCTTTCTATATTTATTGCTATCAGTTGGCAAGAACCAGAAGTCGTTCTAAAATAGAGTAGCAGTATCTTATCAAAAAAATAGAGTAGCAGTACTAATCATCTAATTCAATGCTTTGTTTTTTGGTCGGGCAATTCAATGCTTTTTGTCTGAAAAAGTTTTCTCATATTACAACAAAAACTTAATTTCTATATATTTGCATTTAATAAAATGTAAATAAAGATCAGGCAATAATATAAAAAAATACTTCATTTATCATTAAATAATTATTCATTTAAAAAATTTAAGTAACATTAATTATTTTTTTTATAATACCACTATTAAAGGAGGAGTGAGATATAGTGAAATAGGGGAGAGGGTTAGAATATTAAAAAAAATAGGGATAATTTAGTAAATTATTTTAACTTTTTTCTAACTTTAATATTTTTCAACCATTTCCTTAATTCTACTACGTATTTAAAATTGGATAATTATTCAAAAACGGATAAAAAATAAAATTAACTTTAATGCACTATAGGTAAAAAATTTAACACATACAACTTATCATGAATTACTGTATTAATAAAAATGTTTAACTCAATCACCTAATATTTTAGAGTTGCACAAAAAAAAAATTGATTTAATGACCATATAAAAAATATTTTTCACTAATATTTTTAATTCTTTAACCAATAGTGTTTAAATACTTGTTAGCTTTCTTTTCAAAAATAAAATGTTATTTCAAGTCTTCTATCGTATAGGGTCGGGCACTTCGACTCATTTATTATTATTTTTTGCAATAAAAGTTTTGTAATTCTTTTACAATATCTACACAACTATCATACAGGGTTGACTATGTTTGCCGGCCTCAATGCAATTATCATGCCATTTAATTTTTTCACTTTTCAAATTTAATTTTTACACTCCATCAACATACGGTCATATAATCATGAATTAGCACGTCACTTAGTTTTTATTATAACTACACCAAAAATCACATGTACAATACTAGTTTAATTTTGATATATTGATAATATAATTTATTTTTATAAAGTCATTTAATTTCATTTTTTCACATGAGTCAAATATAATAAACTCTTGTTTTACTACTTCAAAAATCATATACGTAAAAGAGTTTAATTAGTTGACAATATAAAAAAACCTTTCAATCATCAATATATTTAAATTAAATTGATAAAATATACATATAAAAAAATAATTAACTGATAATATAAACTATTTTTTATATTAACTGTATATCAAATTTTTAACTACATTACGGGGATTAAGCTTGAAAAAAAAAATATACAAATACACAATCCGAGGCCTGAAGACCCTTCAACCTAAATCTAAAAGGCCTACGGAATACGGACCCGCCCAAAAAAAAGAAGAAAGCGGGTAACTTACCATAAACAAAAGCTCTTGAAGGGGAAAGAGAGGTTATGACAATGCTTGGTTAGTTTATTTGCTCGTGTTTGTTACGCGTGGCTAACTTCGACACTCCAATCATCCTCAGCTATCAACTTTCTAACAATACTACTAAGGAAACATAAAGATTAGTAAGGGAGTTTTATGATGCTGGACCTTCTGGTTAGGCAACATAAATATGAACATGCATCCTTCGTAATATTCTTCTTTCAACAATATTATTTTAACAAAAATACTATTCCAATGGCTAAACGCACTCTATCATTATTAAATGTAATAGTGGTTCAAACCTTTTTTCATTCGTTTATTATGTTCAAAGGTGATGGAATTAGTGTCCAATTTTTTAGTATTAGAATAATAGCAATGTTCTTATTTTAATGCTCCAAAACCAAAACATCCTAGACACTCCTCTTTTAAAAAATATAGGATCCACAACTTTTTTTTTTATTCTCCATTTATTTTCTCTTATTATCTCTTTCTCTATTTCTTTCATGTCCATCTCTAGTTTTTGTCTCTTTTAATCTTGTAATATTATTTAGAGAAAAGATAAACAAACATCACCAAACTTACACTATACATTTATACCAAGTTAAAAATTGTAAATCAGTATGTATAAAATTATAAATCAATATATAAAAAGTTATAAAAAAGTATGCACACTAGCTAGTTTATAACTTTTGGTATACTAATTTATAACTTTTAACTTGGTATAAATGTATGGTGTAAGTTTGATAACGGTTGTGTATTACTCCTCCCATTAAGATTCGTTATGCTCGTTTTTCTCGATAATATTCACTTTTCACTTCTAATATACAAATAATATTACTCTCCTTTGCTTTTGCCGTATTACAATATCGCTTCTTTCAATGATGGCTGAAATGCAGTTTGACTCGCTTTTCACTATAGGAACTCTGTGTTCTGCAATAATGGTTTAATTGAAACCTTTTATTTGTATGATCTCAAGATCCATAATAGTCACTTTGTAAGCAATGAACCCTTGAGGACTTTCAACAACAAAGGGTAAGCTGTCAACTGAGGAAAATGACCTTGTGTTTTCAGAATTCTGACTTTGGTTCTAGTACTACCCAGCTTTCTCTTCATGTAAAAAGCAACAGGTTTTGGCACAACAGGGTCTCGTCTAGACTGAATTATGGTGCAAGGCACAAGAACACGTGGCAGAACCCATCTCAGGTCACTTAAAAATACTGTTTTAGCAACACTTAATGCAACATCTGGTTTCATTCTTAGCAGACTATGCTCAAACTCAGCAATGGCAGCAGGGTCGTTTACACCAATGGCAGTTGGAGAAAAGCTGTGTGCCCAACCTGGAAAATCTTGGCTTATTGATTTGAAGATTGTGTCAAGGTCTGATCTTTGGAAGCCCCCATAATATCCTTCTTCATTGAGGTACCTAAATACAATTAGCAGTATTATTAATGACCAAAGTCTTAATTAATTGGTACACAAAAACATGACAATGAGGATGATTTAAACTCAAAAGTGGTTGGTTGCATGGTGACCAAAAGTTTACTATAAGGTGAAGGATTCGACTCATGGAGCCAGGCCACTCTTATCCTTATCCAATGGCAAAGCTAAAATTTTTGGAGAAGGGGCCAAATTAGTTAATATAAATAAAATAAAATAAATTGTCATATAAAAAGTATAAAATGAGTCACTGTTTAATATTTTTCATATAAATTATTGGTAAATTAGAATTTATTTCATCATTTATTCTCTCTTTTCTCTTAATAAAAGTGTCAATAATTTTCTTCTTAAACACCTTTTAGATTCAACAAAAAAAAATATGCCTATTAATGTTTTATTTATAACATCAAATTAAAATAAAGCATCATAAATAACAAATTAATAAGTAAAAACTCCACTAAATAAATAAAATGAGTTAATAAGAGAAAAATATTAAAAAATATATTATAAAAATATTTATCTGTTTTATACTTTTATATCCTACGTTGTATTATATTAAAAGACTTTTATTATTTATTATGTATACTATGTATAGTAATTACTAATTATTTTAGGGGGATAATAATATAAAATATACATATGATTATATAAATATGTAGTATTTGGGGGCACCGTGGGACTCTCTGTCCCCCTCCCTCTGCCTCTGCCCTTATCTGTCACCCTCGACCGAAATTGTTAGAGCAATTCATAATAACATAAATGAGGAAGGAATTGCGAACTAATAGTAGGAGAAGAAATCCTAATAATAATTACACGGACTAGCTTCCCACAGTTAATTGAACATGCATGCAAATTAAACCAAACAACTAATTAATACACGTTTATATATGCAAATCAACATAGAGAAATTAAGCCAGCATCACCTTGGAGAACCACTGAGTAATATTAGATGTTGAAAGAGTTGAGGTTTCTTTGTTGCGGCTAAGCATCCAATCATGGCAGACATAGAGTGACCCAAGTATATAGTTTTTCTCAAGTTGAGCTGATCAAGAAGGCACACCAAGTCCTCAGCATATCCATCGAAAGTTGAATACTTCTTTGGATCATAAACGTCAGATCTGACATTTGGCGAGAAAGCCAAATCGAAAACCACCACTTTGAAGTAGCATGCAAGGTAAGGAATAAGAAAATGCCATACCGTTTGGTCTGTGCCAAATCCATGAGCCAGAACCAATGTTTGAGTGCCATTCCCATAGATATTAGCATTTAGTGCATCAACTATGCCTCCTCCAAAATCACACATAGTAGTTCCCATGTTTGTTTACTCAAGTAACTAATGTAACAGTTAAGGAGAGTTAAAACCGCTTGAAACAGGCGTTCTTTGTTTTTTCCCCCCCAATTAAAGGTGCAAAGAACTTGCTATGACGACTAGAGCTGTGAGGTATATATACTACAACCTACTTCTCCTAAAAAAAAATAGAAGAAACAAAGGCGAGAAAAATGTGTACGAAAGAACGACAGAACTTTGCTACTTTCACGTCACTGTATGCATACCACTTGCGCACTTGCCAATATGCACGACTAAGTTTTAACTGAATTACTTAAATCTTACTCCCACCCATACGAGGAGTAATGTTATATATACAATAAAATTATATAATAAATATGTATTATATACTTTATCACTATTAGATATGATAAGTAGTCTTTATTTATTCCACTCACTCATTATATATAGTGGTGATAAAATTTGTGATGTATATTTATTGTGCAATTTTATTGTACACACAACATTACCTATATGAGAATGTTATTATTTTGCTAATTCAAGCAACCAATAATATGTACAGACTGTGATAGTATGGATGACCTTTTTGCACGTAACCAACATAATGTATGTATTTCATTTATATGGCCTCCACAAAAATCATAATTGGTAGCAAAATATACTTTTTTTTTTAAAAAAAAAGAAAAAACTCTTATAGTATGTTTGGTTAATGGGTAAAAATATGTATAAGTTTTTCTTTATTGAATTCTATAAGTAAAATTATATATAAAACTCAATTGTAAAAAAATTTCTCTCTATTTTTATTGTCTAACCAAACATACCCTTAAAATATATTTGATTGAGGGTTAAAAAAATGATGAAAATTTTCATAGATGAAAACTCATCCGTGATAAATTCCAATATTTTTTTAAATCCAACCAAACATATATACCCTTACTCATTTTTTCCTGTTTCGTAATAAATATATGTAATAATACTAGTTCTACAATATTTAGCCGGCGGCAACGAGTGACCAAAATTATTTGTGTCTCTATCCAAGTACTTTTCTATTTGAACTTGTCTTTTAAACAAATAATGCTGTCGCCTTTGCGGTTATTATAGTTGCAGACTCTAATGAATTTCGTACTACAAGAATTTTTTTTCTGATATGTGAATTAGCAATACAAGATAGGACGTGGGAAACTTGTAATTGAATAGAAAGAAATCAATTCACAAATAACTAAATCGAAAAAAGACAAACAAGAAAGGTTCATTGATAGATCCGTTCAAAGTCCCAGCAGCCTTATCAATACTTACATGACTGAACTCTGAATTGGGTTACCGTGAGCATGACCACGGCTTACCTCACATAAACTACATATTTCCGTCGATTCTACATTTGGTTACTTGTCAAATGTTATATTTGATTCGTTTGTGTATATCCCTACAGCTCAGTTGCAGCCCCAATAAATGCAGCATGAATGCAATCAACAAACTTGCCGGCCCAAGAATTAATTATTGTTAGATACTATTGTGAGCTTTCTATATTTATTGCTATCAGTTTGCAAGAACATGTAGTACGTCTTTCTCAAATAGAGTAGTAGTACTAATCATCCAATTCAATGCTGTGTTTTTAGGTTGTGCAATTCAATGCTTTTTGTCTGAAAAAGTTTTCTCATATTACAACGAAAACTTAATTTCTATACATTTGCATTCAATAAAATGTAAGTAAAGATTAGGCAACAATATAAAAAAGAAAACTCCTTCCATTCTTGAATAATTATCCATTTTAAAAATTTAAGTAATATTAATTATTTTTTCAATAATATCCTATTAAATACTATTGAAGAAGAAAAAAGATATAATGGAAAAATTGGAATATTGAAAAAAAATAGAGACAATTCAATAAATTGCTTTTAATTTTTTCTAATTTTAATATTTTCTCAACTATTTTCTTAATTCCAATACATATTTAAAACTGAATAATTATTCAAGAATAAATGGAGTATAAAATTAATTTTAATGCACTATGGTGTAAACAAATTTAACACATATAACCTACCATGAATTGCCGTATTAATAAAAGTATTTAACTCAATCATCTATTATTTCATTACACAAAAAAAAAATGATTTGATGATAATATAAAAACACTTTTTCACTAATATTTTTAATTCTTTAACCAATAGTATTGAAATACTTGTTAGCTTTCTTTTGAAAAATAAAATGTTATTTCAACAAGTCTTCTATGGTGTAGGGTCCGGCACTTAGACTCATTTATTATTAGTTTTTTCAATTAAAGTTTTGTAATTCTTTTACAATATCTACACAACTATCATATAGGGTTGACTATGTTTGCCGGCCTCAATGCAATTATCATGTCATTTAATTGTATTATTTGCAAATTTAATTTTTACACTCCATCAACGTACAGTCAAATAATCATAATTTAGCACATCACTTAACTTTTATTATAACTACTCCATAAGTCACATATATAATATTAGTTTAATTTTGATACATTGACAATATAATATTTTTTTTACAAAGTCATTTAATTTCATTTTGCCACATTAGCCGAATATAATAGACTCTTATCTCACTACTTCAAAAGTCATATACATAGGAGAATTTAATTAAGTGACAATATAAAAAATCTTTCAATCGTCAATATAGTTAAATTAAATTCATAAAATATACATATAAAAGAATAATTAATTGATAATATAAAATAATTTTTATATTAACTGTATATAAATTTTTTAACTACATTACGGGGCTTAAGCTTGGGGGGAAAAAAAAAACAAATGCACAATCCAAGGGAGGTTAAGACAGTGTTTAGTTAGTTTATTAGCTCGTGTTTGTTGCACGTGGCTAACTTCGACATTCCAATCATCCTCAGCTATCGACTTTCTAACAACTACTAAGGAAACATAAAGATGAGTAACATATGCCCCTTGTTTGAAAAGAGAGAGAGAGAGAGAAGAGCATATGCCCCTTGAACAATAAAATCGAAAATTCATCTTGAATTCGTTTCTAAGTTCTAACACAACATTTCGAGGTCCCATGCTTTTCTCAAAGCAAAGACCCCCAAGAAACTCCCCAAAGCTCCACCGAAACAATAGTAGAGCAGTAGTATATCAAAAACATTAATCCCGTGCTCCCCCTCTTCTCTCCCCACATAAACCAACTCATCTTTATTACATTATTTGATATTAGTATTATCTTCTTTTGAAACTGCCTCAATAACCTTCATTCATAAAGAGGTCAAGGGAGGTAAATGAAGTACAAGTGGGACCAGAACAATTAAAGAATTGTACCTTATAAGGCAACAACTGACCAGTGACCTAGCAAAAACAATGAACAATTCATGATAATGTAAAGGGATGGAGTGAAACCCTTTGTATTTCCATTCCATCATATTATTAGCCTCTTCCTAATTCTACAGAAATGGGCCAATTGCAAACTCAACAATTGTGAAAATAGCCTTACTTTAAGTACCCCAAGGTTTTGTCAGAAAAAAAAAAAGTAGTTAAGAACTTGTTTGGTTTGTTATTTTCAGTTTTCAATTTTTGTGAAAGAAAAATTAAAAAAACTGAAAACTGAAAATAGTAAACCAAACAAGCCCTAAGCTTTTGTCAAAAAGGTTAAAAAAAAAACAGGGCAAAGCTTAATCACAAAAGAAATGTCAAATGATGATTTTATCTCAAGCGGGAATAATCAATAATGGATAGATATACAAGAAATAATGTCCAAGAGGCCAAAAATTCACACGAAAAGATTTTTTTCAATTACATATACAATGTTATTACTGTTTAAGATTTCTTTCACAAAAAAAAAACAGAAAGGCCACCAGTAAAAGAATGCTCCACTGACTAATTTCACTATTGTGCGATTTCCTTTTCCTACTGTATAATTTCTGAATACTACAAAAAATACAACAAGAAGATATCTGTGTGAGCAGAGACTGCAATCTCACCCAATTGCCACGCTGACTGTGCAGCTGTTGCCCAAGATTCACCAGCAGCAGTAGATTGGGGATTCCACGGTCCTTCCCACGTGATTTTTAGCTTTACACAATTAATGGTGGGACCAAGCAACCATGGGTAAATAACTTGTCCTCATATGTTGTAACTGGTTCATGTTCCATATCAAACAACACATTGCGAGCCACAACCATTGGTGGACAACACTGATAAAGACTAGTTATGGATATCCCGCTTTCTATCAACCACTGTAAGGAAAGAAAAAAAGGGGAACAAGGAAGGTGTATTCAGTTCAACGCATAATGAACTCTTTCAAGAAGTTGAACCACCCGATTGACAGGAACATGTGGAGGTAGAAGCGGCTTCAAATTTGGTTTTACCACATCCGGCTGGTCGGATGACAAAATGATTTGTTGCTGCATGCTTGTCAACTCCAGAAACTTAGTCAACATGTCACCATCGAGCATGTTGGGTGCTCCAGCCTAACCGAAAAAAAAAAATGTAAGCAAAGAAATGACTAGAAGAACAGGTTAAAAATCACATCTGAATGGCAAAAGATATAGGAAGAGAGAAACATATTATGCAGTTCTTACTGGATTTTCCCGGCAACGAAACTCATTATGATCGTTTCCGAGAACAGGGGCAGTCAAATGATGTACAACAAGCCTTGCTTGCACAGCTTCTAGGAGCTCATATTCTTCCCTATAGAAAAATTGATCTTTCTCAGGCATATCATCCACCACACACAGATTCGAATGCAAACAGGTATTATAATTGCCTTTCAGATGTCATGACATCAACAAGAAACAACAGTAGCTCAATGAAAGAAATAAGAAACGATCATGAGGAAGACATAAAAATACATAAAACTCAGAATGAAAAGAAACAAAAAGAAAATAACAATAATGATCATGAATGTCTTGCTGAGATTGTGTGGCTCTAGTCACTGCTGCAAGAGCTTAATATTTCTCCCTCTGACCTCACGACCAGTAGTTTACTGTGATAACTTGAGCACAGGCATATTTTCACACAATCCTATACTACATTCAAGAACTAAGCATATGGAACTCAGTCTGTTTTGTCAGATTAAGTGATGAAGAATCAGCTGCTGATCTCCCATGTGCCTTCAGCTGAGTAACCAGCCGATATTCTAACATAAGTTGTGTCCAGCAGTAAATTTACTGGGCTCAGAGACAAGCTTCAAGTAAGAGATTTAAAGACTCTCAAGCAAGGTAGCTAGGATCGAGATCGTAGCTAGGATCGGAAGGGGAATACAAACACGTAAATCGTGGGATCATAACACGGATCGTAAGATCCTACCAAAAATAAATAATTAAATTTATTTAAATATATAGGCATGCAACATACCATAATTAAGCAAAATAATATATAAAAAAAAGGAATAAACCCAGCCCAAACAATTTTTAATACCTTTTTTGGTGGTTCAAACTGTCTGAGGCGTTTTTTTTCTCATGATCTTTGACTTAGATGGCTTACTAATTTTTTAACACGGATAGAAGCCCAGAACAAGAAAAAAACCCAAACAAACTTGCATTTTGCCCAAATAGAAGGCTTTGGAACAAACACATTTCAAGTAGCAGATGCAGAACCTCTGTTTCCCTCATCAACAATTCAACATCGTTTGATGACAAATTTTTAACACAATCCCTAATAAAAAAATCCAACACACAAATACTCTTGATCATAAATCAAAATTTTTTGAGAGTAGAAATAACAAAGGCAGGATGCAACCAAGGCATTGAGCTATCTGAGAAGGAAGAGATCGTAAAAGAAAGGAGGAAGAGCTCAGCTATGTCACCAGCCGTGAGCTCACCAGAGATGATGACTTTAGATGAGATCGGAGAACAGAAAAGAAGAGAGAGCACGACCAAGCCTGACGCCAGGGAAACTCCAACTCATTGAGCTTTGAAGCCCCATCTTTCGTCATCCTCGAAGAATAGAGATCAGAGAACGAGACAAAGAACAGAGAGAAGATGCGAAGCGGCGGCGCGGGGCGGAGGCTGAACCAAGAACAGAGATCGAAGATGGAGGCTGAAGCGGCGGCGCGGCGTGAGGCAACGGCGAGGGGCGGCAGAGTTACAGAGAGATCGAAGAGTGAGAGGGGGAGTGAGAGCCGAAAGAAGACGCGAGAGTGAGAAACGGTGTGTGACATACCCGTTACTCTCTTAGGGTAGGGGAGAACAGGCCGGGTCGCTTGGGCTTCGTCCGGTTTGGGCCGCTTTGGGCCACTTTCACCAAGCTCCTCCGTGGAATCGTCCGGCACGCTGAGAACGGCTAATTCTAGCGATCTCACGATCTTCCACGGCGATCTCACGGCGTGACAAAAGGAGCGAGCCAGAGTTGGGATCGGGATCGGAGATGGGTTGCGAAATCGTGGAATCGTGCGATCTCACGATTTATCTCGCGATCCTAGCAACCTTGCTCTCAAGGGTTGAGTTAAACGCCCCATCAATTTGAAGGGGCATGTTAGTGTATTAACAATTAAGTCTGAATATTCTAATCTACTATTGATGAGTCAGTAGGTTGTTAGTTTGTTATTTGACAGCTATATAAGCTAGCCTCTCTAGAATGAAGAATCCCATTTTCACATTTTCTCCTTCTCTCTCTCAGATACTCTCTATCTCATTCTCTCAGGTTCTCTCTCTTCTTCTCACATTTTCTGCTTCGTGAACATTTTTAATCTGTATCAAGTTCTCAACCAACTTCCATTATTCCATACTGTCATTCTTGTGAGAGTTGCTGCACAAATTAATTGTTACCTTGACAAAGGGATAAAGATCATGATGCTTCCTAACAGAGTACTAGCAATAATTGTATTTTGTAGTGAGTCAACATTTGTCTTGGGGCCATTGCCACCTTGCAAAGCATCCTCAGCTGGAAGTCTGTAAGAATATGAGCCCTGAATTTTTAAAAATAAATTAAACTAAAAATTAGAGTTCCAAAACAGAACATAAATTACATCTGAAAATGTATAAATGAATACAAATTGCTAATTTACAGAGAAGAACATCAATAAATTCAAAGTGTTTATTATATATTTATGAATGAAAGGTATGCTTTAAGCTTTTGTTATTCCAGTCAACATATCTGTCTCTATAACATCATTTCCATTATTATAGAATCATCAAGCCAGGGAACATTCACCTTCACTGTATACATAACATAAAAAAGAACTACAGTTGGAAGAAGAAAAAATGTTTTAAAACAATTTTATGTCCATTTGATACTTAGAGTCATAAATGATAGACATGCTCCACCACCACTCACAATTGCATAATGCAAAATTTTTACTTTAAAATTTTAATGAACAATAATGAAAGTAATATCTCGTGCTATATCAAAACTCTCTCTTGCAAGTAATCCACATCACTATGCCATTTGATTACACAATGCTGCATCTGCATTATGAAACCTCTGCTTTCAAATCAAATTTCAAGAAAAGCTGAAAACATCTAATGCAAATTAACTATTGTTCTTTAATGACATTTAAAGGATCTACCTTCTGGATGCTCATGGCTACCTCAGCCATGAAATACGCACAGCTTAGTGACAAGTTGCATTCTGGACTTGCATTGTCTGGGACAGACAAGTATTAACACATTATGGTTAGAATCCAGTTTCAGGAGAATAAAAAATCAATAAGCAAATAGCCTTTGCATGCCAAGCTATGACAAACTGCACAATCCACCAAAACTATGAAAGGTGGGAGGTAATCAGGCTTGAAGAGAAAAATTAGCAACCATATTTGAACTACAAGGTGCTTCTCAATATTTGCAAATTAAATCGTATTATTCCACCAGTAACTAGGAAGATCACTTTGTATAATATGGACAGGCATGTCCTTAGAAGAAATTAATTTGATGTTCCTCTATTGAGTTCAAATCTGACACAACAAAATATACATCCATGTATATTTTGGATTGTAGCAAAACCAAATAGTTCATGTTTTGAAAACCCTGGGCCCTGGGAAAATAAAATTCCAAAGACAGGCAGTAACGCCTGGATTAGAAAATGGCCAATAAGAAGCTGATTAAACCAAAGGCTTAGCTCACACTTACCTTCCAAATGATCTGAACATAAGATGGCAATGCTTCCTTTGCGATCTGAAACAACTGCTGTCTCAGCATCCATGAGAACGCAATCAGCAACTAACCTCAGTGATGGGTCAGAGTAAAGTTGCTCCAGTTTTTTTGTATCCTAACATAGAAGATACAAGTTAAACAAGTTCATCACTGCCTTCTCTTAATGAAGAAACACCAAATACAAAATATCACGAAAAGACGACTATCATCCTGCTATGCTAAAATAAACATCATATGATAATTTATCATACAATAATTTTTAAGGCAAAAGGAAATGGAGAGAGAGGAATGGTGCTTAAAAAATAAGAAATTTCATTCAAAGGAAAGGAATACAAAAATAAGTAGATGATTTAACCTCCATCACTAAAGCAGGAAAACAAACAATACAGAAATGCTCTCCAACTCTCTGACCATCTACCATGGAGATTCCATAAAAAGCAAATCTCAAAAATGAGTTCTAGTTTCCTTTGAGTTTTAGTTTTAACAAAAAAGATTTAAAAAAAAAAAGAAAGAAAAAGAAAAATTGCAGTCACCACCCACCTCATGGTAAGAATAGAAAAGGATCCCATCACGGCAATCACCAACTGCAATTCTGGTAAAATGCGCAGTCAAGGATGTTACCATGAAGCGTGTCCTTCCCACTGCAAACCTTCTCATTCTTTGGGGATAGTCACTTGTGAATCCACAAACATAGAACTGAATATCAAGAAATATATTAATGAGCACACCATGTAAGAACATGGATAGAGAATATTTTGATGCGGAAAAAGAAATTTTGATAAGGGATGGGGCAGCGTGGAAGTGACAGAATGGATGGATAGAAGGCAAGAATTTCATGACTTACAGCATTGCCAGCAGATGCCAAGAAGTAACGATCGAGATAAGGACAGACTGCAAGCACCATTCCCGGCCATGTGTGGGCATGAGCCAATCGGAACTGCCATACTTCATTTTCGTCAAGTTTGATGCCATCAGAACTATCATAATCAGGGCTGCTGCCAAGGCTACTGCTTGATAGCTGTTCAGGTGCATATGTAGCATTTTCATGAAATGGTGAAGTACGTTGAGATGATGACCCTGCCTTTGAACATAATGTCATTGACCCACTATCAGAATTTTGCACATGATCAAGGCATAGAACAAGAAGGCGACCCTTGGCACTGCCAAAGAAGCATACAATTAGAATAGAGTAAATCAATGTGAAGTTCATAAATTTCCAAAGCTATAACTATTGGACAATGGCATGAATATATCAACTTGTTTTTGCAAGATAGGATTAACAAAGTTGGATCTTAATCACAGTTTAGTAGCATATAAATCTTAAGACAAATACATTGCTATTAAGATTTTAGATAGTTTAAAAAAAAACTTCATCTGTGTCACTTTGCAATATTATTTATGGAGATGGCCAGATCAAGTTTTGCTGGCTGTATTCCAAAATAATCATACCTAACTGTAGACGAGGATAGAGAAGAACCCCATTTGACAGAAATGCCTGTCAATTAATTAGCTTGTGATATAAAAATAGAGGGAGAATAAAAAAGCAGAGGAAAGCTAAATGACATACTTCTCTGCTTCACCACTGGGCATTATGGCCAGACTGGAAGACAGACTAGTTCCAACTACAAGAACCTGCTGATTTCCAGCCATTACTAATTCCATGGATTTTCCTGTTTCCCCAGGGTCAAGTCTAAAAGATGACAGTACTGATCCACTTAGGGGATCCACAAAGCATATATCAGACACACATGTACCACAATTCAGTTCAGTCCTCATCACAAGCAACATCTTGCTTTCAGTGTGATACAGGACCTTCCGTGGAGTGCCCTCTAAATGAAACTTCTGCGCATTAAGTCTTTTGCTGTGCTCCATCTCCACCTAAAGCATCACATGATGAACACTATATAAAGTCAAGATAGCAATTCAAAGGCAAAGAGAACCACATAAATCATAAATAGAACATGAATCGGATGAAAATGGTACATATTTCTTGGTGAGGAAAAAGATAAAAGAGGGAAGAAATCACCAAAACAGTATCTGTCTCTCATTTTGTATTGAGCACAAAGCCTAAATCATGTAAATGAAATGGCAAGCAAGTAGTAGACACCATTAAGAAATGCAATGAGGCCCTAAACAAAATTAAAACATATTTATTTGCTATTTTAGCCAGCACCTCCTTAAGCATCTTACATCAAGCATCACACAAGTTAAACTAATTCATGGTAATCATAACACATTTATATCTTAGGACTTCTTCATGCATTTGAATCTGCAATGTAAAAAAATCTTTCAGTGTGCTATAAAAGGAGGAGCAACCAAAGAAATAGAGTAATAAAGCAATGCAGTAGCAAGTGATACAGTAAGTATGATTTTCTTACCAGATGTAAACTGTTTTCTGCAACAAACAATATTCCTTTTGGGCACTCAATAGAGCAAACAGGAGTAACATGTGTGGATGGCTGAAATGAAATAGAAGTATAGGAAAGGCTGTGTCTTGCAGTATGCAACAACCAAGGTCTCTCACACAGAACGATAATATCAGCATCAAGTGTGTCATCTAGGGGCACCAAGAAAACTGGAGTAACGCCAATGCGACGAATGGCAATCAATTGAAGCGTGGAAGGAAGGTCATTTCTCTTGTCAAAAGCATTCGTTACAGAATTTACCAAATCTATAGAACCTGATGCAGTATTGGCCACATTCAATGGTATTGGTAATGAAGAAGATGATCCTGTTGGCCACTCAAAGCGAAGGAGCATTCCATTCCTCAATCCAGCAAGAACATAATACTTATCAACAAATACAAGCCGCACATCTTCAGGTACACAACCACTTTTGGTAGTCCCCATTGTATTCGTTAGTGAAATTGTCCCACAAGCAACTACATTAACTTTATTAGGATCAAAAGACCAAATTTCCACAGAAGGCCTATGTGTGCCAATAACAAAGGTTTTATTGATGTCCATTCCGCTAAAAAAAGAAGATATGCCGCTACCATTTTCTGGAGTGAACGATTTTGGTTGCTTTTGATCAGTTTTATAACTAGGGATGGAAATGCATGACAATTCATTCTGCAATCCCAAATGATGCATCTCATAAATTTCATAACAATAAGCTGATAGCAACCTTACCCCGAGAATAGACAGGAAGCATGGGTTAGAGGTTGACACAACCATGAAATTGTGCCCAACTGCCCCCAAATTGATAGTCAAATTATCTGGGGATGGGGACCAAGAAGTGCAAATAGGAGAGGACAAAGAGATACCTTCAGAATGAGCAGCCTTAGTAGGCAAACAAAGCCTAACAGTAGATCGGTGGATCTGAACAAGCAAACCATCACTCAAAAGGCCACATGACAAGGTACAGACATTAGGTTGGAAACCAACTGAATCAGTCACATCAGTAAAACTTAAGCCAACTGACAATATTCTAGTCTGCTCAACAAATGATAGAACTAGAAAAGAATGATACAAATCAGTCACTTTCATTCGAACTGTCCAAGCACCAAATACCCCTTGATATATAGGAGCAGTCCTAATCAGCTTTTCTACACTGATACCACTTTGAATTATCCGTAATGACCCCTCAGGTGCCACACCACAGCAAGCAAACACCTGATCATGCTTCTCCTCATGATAATCCACAACTGCCATATCCAAGATTGGTGCAATATTTTGAATAGGATTTGTATAGCATAGCCTTCCATCTTCCAATTTCAGGACCATGCCATCTCCCATTTCTATAATGGCAGCTAGATATCCACTTTCGACCCACAAAAGTGCTTTACATGGTAGACCTTTGTAAAGACACTCAGAGAGATTAACTTTAGGGCAATCATTAGAATCAGAAAGAATCTCAATCATAAAAATTTCTCCAGTATTTAAAGAGAATATCATCCTATGATCTTCATTATTTACAGGTTCCCAACTCCATGAGCATACAAACTTGTAACCCGAATTAGTACCGGCATTGTCACTGTCTATGCACATAGGATCATAATCACTCAGCTCCAACAAAGCACATGCAGCAACATTAAAGCGCTCATCATCAACATCTTGTAATTTGCAAGAGTCCTCAACAAAAGTCTGCTCTTCCATGGCATTGGGTAAGATGTTTAAGCTAGTCCTATAGACACAAAGTGGCTTGCGACCATTACTTAAATCCATTAAAAGAGCATCACCAGCCCTGAACAGAAATGCAAGTCCATGAGAGTTCGGAACTTCAACAATGTTATATGCTAGAGGCCCTGCTTCAACATATTGAGAAATAACAAAGATTGAACGTGCTTTAATATTCCATTCCAATAGTATCAATTCATTTAGAAGTGCTCCCCTCCTGTAGGGCAAAAAAGACATAAATTCATGGTCTTTAGTACATAGACAACATAGAGAGGATAATTTCCAAAATAAAGCCAGTTTAGAATAAACTTGTCAATGACAAATCGGCATACCTATTTAGAACAACAGCTAGTACAGGGTTATGCTCCTTGCTTGATCGCCTGCAATCTGGCGAAACAAAGCACATGCTCCAAATTGTGCCGCGTATATTGGTTCTATGGCTGCTTGTGGAAGTGCTTGCAGTCCCTTCACTTTCACCAGGATATGTTATCCTCTGGAGTTGAGCAAAAGAGACCATGTGAGTATATTTCTCCGCACAAGAGAAGAAATTCATCAACAGTAGACAATATTGGAAAAAACAATAATAAGAAAATAATATATATTGCCACAAGTATAGAAAATCTCAAAAAAAATAATAAATAAATAAAGGAGAACAAAATAATAAATCGGTCCGATCAATTTGAAGATCCACCATATATGATTAGAAGAACACCATAAAGATTGCCAAAATAAAAAAAACTTGCACTATGTGTATGTCTACCCGACCCTATAGTTTACAACACCACAAGTCATATCACACATTTTGCCAACACAACCCCACATGCAGCTTTTCTAAAATAAATGATGGCATAGTCATTCTAGACCTCATCAATGATATCATTGCCAACCACAGACACAGAAAATAGAGCCAGCCGATCTTCATATCCACTGACAGCAATGAAACAACCACTGCAGAAAGACAGCCATGATGGTTAGCATTAATACTCACAAAATTTATCTAGAATGAGTGACAGCTTTATTGAAAGAAAATTTTCTAACCAGAAAAGACATCACCTGGAATCAACCGCTAGCATTCTTCCAGGGAGATCCCTTGTGTTTCCAGGATTAGATAGTGGAACATGTGTTATAGGGAAAAACCTACAACAATGCATAAAGAGAAAAAAAGGATAAAGCTTCCTAGGGAAGGGAATAATATACGTAAAATTCCAATTATATCCACCTTGACTCGTTTTCATATAAAATCATTATTTTGTTATAATAAAAATATGGTTCCCAACTTGTAATAAATGGTTGTTCTGCTATGAAGATGCATTAACAAACCAAGCTGAACCTGAACGATAGTACAGGAAAAAATCGAAGAGACAGAGTTGAACCTGTTCATTTCATTGCAAAATGTGAGGAACGACAACTTCCCAGAAT
>CM062353.1:6242144-6417144 GCA_031216105.1 Dalbergia cultrata | reverse complement strand
ACGCCGACGTATCCTCTGGTGCAATGAGGAACTCAAAGTCACGTCGTTCTTGTAGAAAATTAGTGTGTGTTAACGGATTTTAATTAAGAAACAAAAATAAAAATGTGTGGATTGATTTTATTTATGAAAAGAATTTTAATTGACAAATTATTTAAAAAAAAAAAGAAATAAAGGGAATAAAATAAAACTAAAATAAAAAGAAAAGTAAAACAAAAAGAAGATCATACCTATTTGATCACTGTAATGTGAGAATAAAGAAAAAACAAAACCATGAGGAAAAAGTGGCACAATAGTGGCACTAAGGATGATTACTGTGATAGCGGTGGCTTTGCGGAGATGATTGCAATGGTTCTGAAGGCTATGCAAAGCTAATAATGATTGTGGCTATGATAAAAAAAAAAAAAAAAGAGATCTGAGATGAAAATGATGATAGAAAATAAGATTCAAGATGAGAATGATGATAGCAATGAGGTTATTGATGACGATGGCTTATAATTGATGGTGAAAGGATTGTGGTTTGGTGAGAGGGTTGTGATGATAATAATGGTGATGGGTTATGATAGCAGTGATGGATTCAATGGAAAATAATGATGAATTAGTGGCTATTATGTGAGAAATAGGGTCAAAGATGAAAATTTGATGATGGTGATGGAGGCAAATCAAGGGAATGATAAATGAATGTCTGCTAGCTTGGGGATGAAAGAGCTGTGATTTGGTTTATGATGAGGAGAAGATGATAGTAGTGATAATGGAAGCAAAATGATAATGGAGGTGAATGGTTCATCCTTCTTTTTTTGTGGTTAATTATTATATAGAGAGAAGAGCAGAGAGATTTTGGGGATCAGTTAGGGTTAAGCCAGTTAGGACTCTATTTTTTTTTTCTTTTGAGTCCGTTAGGATTTTGATTTTATTTTGATTTGATTTTTTTTTTGTCAGCTAAAATTAAATTTAAATTCAAATGCACACAAAATAAAAAATAATAATGATAACAATAAATTAAAAACAAAAATATGCTTTTCACAAAAATAAAAAACAAAAACAGTTCCAAATAGGCCCAATTTGCCTCACCAATGTTGCTAAATATAACATCATGAGAAACTGAATCCATTGACCCCATTTTATAGCAATGCAATGAGAAATATCTGCTGTCATTGGCATGTTCCTCATACCATACAATAAATTTCCTTCCAAACCCATTTTCATTAATTATTGGCCCCTACAAGCTCTTTAGAATTATTTCCTAGAAACATCAAGATATGTCGAGCCTGTAACATAAGTGGTCTTCGTGTCTACATCAACACAAGTGGCCCCAGAATTACATTATTTCATAGCAGCAGCACGGTAACTCCACCCTTTTTTTTTTTATTATTATTATTTCCTTTATAACAAAAAAATCTTGACATTTAGTATTGTAAGTCCCGTTCAAAGAAATGAACGCATCAAAATTCTTAATTGTATTCTTTTCGTAATTTGCTTTCCAGTTTTATAAGTTCATAAAAAATTAAACACACGTATATGCCACTTAATTTGATATACCTCTCTCTCTTCATAAAGTTATTATGCTTTTCACATGATTTGTCCAACTGTTCTTTTATTTGAAAAATTACAAATTATTCTTCAAATCACATGGCATGTGAATGAAGATTAAATTAAGGGTTAGTTAAATCGTAGAGTTATGAAGAAATTACTTACTGCAACCGGGTCAAATGCATGGATTTATTGCTGTTGCAGTAGGTATATATTTAGGAGCTCTTACGCTTAACAAGAATAAGAAATATGCTACGTGCACAGAAAATGAAAAAAAAAAAAAAGTTTAGTTGTTTAGAATTTTTGTCCTAATCGCTCTTTATTCTTTCTTTCTTTTTATCCATTATTCCATTAAGTAAATAGTATGAAGAAGAAAGGAGTCTATAATTAAGATACAGTGTTTCATGTAGCTTTTTTTTTTTAATTTCTAAAATTAAACATTTAATTTGCCATTGAAAATATTTGATTCAATCAATCCAAACGAAACGAGTAAATGCAATACGAATATACTACCATAGAAAGTGAACTTAATCGATTTGGAGACGCATTTCGCCTTGAACATTAGCATATTAATTCACTACAAGAATGGTTGTCCGGATTTATTAGAATTAGTTGTCAGGATTTGTTGCAACTCAAAGCGAATGGTTGGATAAATATAATAAAATCAAATAAGAGTAATCTATCCAGTAATTCAAAAATGGCACAAATATTGACTACAAAATTATTAGAGTTTTTCTTACATATATTTACTAAAGTCATATAGGTGGTTAACTCAATTAAGACAGTAAGTCACTTGTTCAATCAATGGATTATTAACTGAATCGGATTTAATTTAAAAAAATATAAAAATATAATATAATTCAAATAAATATATAATATATATTATTTTGACATATATAACACTTCAATAGTTTTATAGTAGAAGCGCGTGCCCATGTATCTTATGGACAAGGTTCAATTGTCAACAACGAATTTTTTAAGAATTTAGAGAATTACCAGTCAAATTAGTTGGGTTGAACCAGGTCTGATAACGCTGCCCTTAGGATGCTCTTTGAGAAAATAAAAGAAGTATTTTTAATGGACACATTACATTAACAAACTCACTATTTCAAATAAAACTTGCAATTTTTATAGGGCACTTGTTGACAAAAAAATCCTCAAATTATAATTCTTTAGTATTTTCGTGCATATTTTCTCATTGTGCCAACAAAGTGAAGGTCCTGAAACTCTTAAAAATTAGCTTTGACTTGTTGGGCTAAAGAATTAAGTTACCGTATATATTAAATAATATTGTCGTATGACAATATACACCAAAATAGACATTATATAGTTAAATCTATCAATTCGTGCCATGCATAAATAATAAATATTCGCAGAACATATTTAAAAAACATTAAATATTCTACAAAAACTAAGAGACAAACTCTGCAAATATTTTACTACATCCATGATGATCACAATATCCTTTTCACAATCTCTCATACAATATATAAATATAATAACTCCCAATGAGAAACATTTTTTCATTAAATACCATAGTTAAGAGAACCGGACCAGTCAGTCTGATCAGGTTAACCAAAAATCGATCGCCTGGTTGGTCCAATTGAGTAGTTGGAATCGAAGGAACTCAAAACCAATCGAAGCTGAGGAAAATCCGGAAAACTGGCAAATTGAGCTAGATCGGTTTGGAGCTTTTGATTCTCTTTCTTTTTTTTTTCGAAGCTTAAATATTGATATGTTGTGGCAGTCACAAAGCAAAAATGAAAAAAATGGAACCAAAGAATGACACTAACAAAGATTGTTAGATTATCCTTTTTCTCTCTTCGTCAATCATAGGCTGCTCACCATAAAACTCGCTGGTCACCAATAAATATTGTTTTCAAATACTTTTGTGACCGTGTTGTGAGGCTGAGACTAAAGAAATTTTATATGGATTATGTTTATTTTTAGAAATCTATATATATATATATATATATTTGTGTTGATTATGTTAATGTTAATGATTTAATATATTTTTTATATTCTAATTAATCATACGTAAATATTTATATATATATTTTTTATTATATTTCGGTTGAACCGATTGGACCTCTAATCTTTTAAACCAGTACCTTGATCGGTTCGATACCCAATTCGGTTTTCTCTTCCTTGTTGAATACTATAATTTTGGTACTCGCAATATCATGAAGCCATAGAAATTAGGTGATTCCTACCGTATCCTCTCCTTTTAGAGGGGTTTGCAACTCTTCCTAAGTGATCCAATCAATATTTGCCACATATCCATTAAGTATACAAATCATCATCCTTTAATTTCAATTTTATTTTTTAAATTTTTGGCAGTTCAAACCTATTAGTTTTTGAACAATCCAGGGAAAACTACTATCACTCAACCCAAAATCTGTTTCAACATTTTCTTCTTTCTGCCAAAACCCTAGCCTCCCCTTTCAACACCCCTACCACCCATCACAGCGAGTCACCGTCTTGCCATCATTTTAGTGGAACTTCTTTTAATCTATTGATAAAATTATATCATCTAAAAGTAAAGAGTAAATGCATTAATGGCCGTAAACACATGTGAATGCACTTGAATTAAGGGCAAATTTTACTGATTTCCTTGAGATTTAGTAAAATTTTATCCATCTCCTCGTTATTTGTAATATTTGCTCTGCAGTTTATGCAATTATTATATTAATCTCTTTTCTATCGCATAATAAATAATATATCCAAAGAAGGTCAATGTCATATGACAAATAGAGAAATGATGAGGTGAATTTTACCAAGGAAAGTCAATGTAATTTACACTAATCTTAATTGTTAAGTAAACTCAGTCTACTTTAGATACTGGACTGAATTGCAGTGTATAAAAATTTATTCAATACAGTGGGACCGATTAATCTATGTAATAAATCTATGTTTTGATTCTTGAAAGATT
This sequence comes from Dalbergia cultrata, assembly GCA_031216105.1. Lineage (NCBI taxonomy): Eukaryota > Viridiplantae > Streptophyta > Magnoliopsida > Fabales > Fabaceae > Dalbergia > Dalbergia cultrata. The sequence goes on along the minus strand of CM062353.1, from coordinate 6,412,685 downwards.
TTGATTTCACAGTCCTTTAAAAATTAAATACATATATTTTATTCTTCAAAAGATTATATGTCAAGCACATTAGCTTTTATGAAATAATCTCTGGTTTTAACATATTAATCGTTAAAACTTGAAAAAAAAAATAGCTTTTAATATATTAATCTTTTAACCATTAAATTTATATGATTTTTTTTGTATTAAGAGAATAATACACCATAACGTGAATGAATTATTTTGAGAAATAAAGTATATGTATTTAATCTATATTGAGGATTCTTGTTTATATGATTTTTCTATTAAAGAGATAATCAATATCAATATATATATATAAAATACAGTTTATCCAGATAAGGAAATCCAACGTGTCAATTCCTCCTTCATTTGTCCTTTAATTCAATTTTACTATTAAATGGAAGTGAATTATTTAATTAGTATATTTTTTGTTAAATGAAAGTCACATAAATTATCCAAATTGATATCATTCGTAAAATAATTATTGTCTAAAATTAATATAGGATTCACAGATATTAATATATAATCCACATATATATTTGATATTTTTTTTTACTAATATCGATTCTCTAATATTATGCTTTAGTCATACCATTCTTATGAATCTGATATAATTTTCAATTTTTATGAACCAAAATTGGACAACCAATATCAATTGTTCTATCATTTTTATTCGAAATTAAATTTTGATTCTTATTTAATATCAATTTTTGTTATATATATTTTCAATTCTTATGAAACAAAATTGGATAACTAATATCAAATGTTCTTTCAATCTTATTCAAAATGATTTTCCATTACGAGAAATTATAAATTAGAATTTCTTTGTTGGCAAAACAACATGCACAAGAGAGAAGAAGCATAATCATTATTGCGAGAAACTCTTTTCTCTAGAAAAATAGAATATACATCAATAAGTATTAATTTTAATTTTAATATTACTGTTACTTAATATGTCATATTTATATGATATCATATTTCAATTTATATCCAAACATTAAGATTGTCATTATTGTTATATCGTAATTTCCATTATTTTAATATTTAAAATTTTAATATCATATTGGTTCAGTAGTCTTTTGATTGAGATCAATTAAATGGTATATATAAATCGATTCATTGATGACTATAATACAAATGATTAAATCCAAAATATATTCCAAATCTCAATTATATATATTGACTGATTTCATTTTACCTTGATTTATTTACTAACCTGAATTTTTTTTTAAGTTATTTAATAATTTCGAATATAGTAATTGTTTGAAACGATCATAGATATATAGATGTATAAAAAATTCATGGAATGATTTAGTAAATCAATTGTGGACTCCATAAAAAAAAAAAAACATATAGTCAATCATAAACATATATTGTTATATCAATGCATTCATGAATCAATTAAATAATAGATATATTTTATGAATTAATTGAATTATTTAATTATTATATTTTTTATTAAATGAAAGTCACACAGATTATCCAAATTGATATCATTTGTAAGATAATTATTGTCTAAAATTAATGTAGGATTCACATATATTAATATATTATCCACATATATATTTAATTTTTTTTATTAATATCGATTCTCTAATGTTATGCTTTAGTCATATTCCAAATCTCAATTATATATATTGACTAATTTCATTGTACGTTGATTTATTTACTAACCTGAATATTTTTGAGTTATTTAATAATTTTGAATAAAGTAATTGTTTGAAACGATCGTAGATATATAGATGTATACAAAATTCACAGAATGATTTACTAAATCAATTGTTGACTCAATAAAAAAACATAGAGTCAATCAGAAACGTATATTGTTACATCAAATCAATTGAATAATAGATATATTTAGAAAAAAAATTAGATCAGAAATCATAAATGCATGATTAAACAATATAGGAATATTAAATAAATCAGTAATCAATTAAACCGTAATTATTATCTTTGTGAAATTATATATATTGATTTGACAATCATGAACCATTTTGTGTCGGTATTTTTTGTTTAGCCCATTGTTCTTAGCCTAATCAGTTTCATGATTTTTGTCCCATTTGTTTGGATTGTATTATGGCTGACAGGTATATGTATATCTACTTTATGGTCTAGATATATGGTTAATTATTTTTATTTAGTTCTTTTGCAACACAACTACTGATTTTCGCAAGTATGATCTGATCAAAAGCATTAACATTGCCTCCAAGCAAAAGGTCTGGACTTTAAAGGTTAGAATTATTCGACTGTGGAGGCTTCCCAACTTCATTTCTCATCAAAAACCTTCTATAGAAATGATAGCTATGGATGAATAGGTATTCACCATGAATTGTTGTTTCATTCTTATCTTTACATTTTTACTATGTATTTTGAAACTATTTATTTTTCAAATTTAAGGGTGACAGAATACAATGCATTGTCAAAAATATGCATGTACGCATATTTGAAGGCTTGGTAAATGAAGGAAATGTTTATTTGCTATCAAACGTTTCTATTGCATCTAATTCAGTAAGATTCAAGCCTTCTAGGCATGAATGTCGAATATTCTTCAAAACAGACACTACTGTTAAGTTAATTCTAGACTCGATCATTCCTTCAAATGGTTTTTCTTCTGTGCCACACAACCAAATTTTGAGTGAGACAAAGAAATATGCATATTTAGTAGATATGCTTCTAACTAATGAATATTTAACATAGATACATAACTCTTTCTATACTTTGTTACACTAAATTTTGAATTAAGGATAAATGTTTTCATATATAATAGGTTTGATCACAGGAAAAGGGGATCTAAAGGATCACACCAAGGATGGGAGATCATCTAAATACCTAGAAATTGGTCTTGATGACTTGCAGTAAGTAATGCTATTACCTACATTTTGTTGTGGTTAATCATCGCCTAACATGTATTTGACATCATTGCAGAGGTGGAAGCAAGTTAAAAGTTACCTTATGGGAGGAATATGCTTATCAATTGCTGAAATATATGAAGGAACATCCTTCTAATAATTACATTGTTATATTGCAATTGGGGAAAATGAAGAAGTATTTAGGTTCTCTTTCTCTCCAACTTTGTCAATTTACATATAAAGAGGATTTATTTAAAAATAGAGAAGTGAGGATTTTTTTGTGCTTTCCTTAGCTTAATTGCTGAAATATATGAAGGAACATCCCTCTAACAATTACATTTTTTTTATATATTGCTAATCTTTTTCTATTGTTGCATATGAGTGCTAATGTTGCTATTAGCAAACAGAGAAGTGAGTCTCATACCATATGATTGATCAACTTCTGTAATTTTTATTATGAACTATTATGTCAAATATATGAAATCTCTGTAAGCTCCCTTGAACATTTGAAATGGACTACCCAAACTTTTGTTGCACCTATGTATACTTATGTTAGTTTGGTTTTTCTTAATTGTTATGAAGATATTAGTTAGATGGTGACTGAATATTTTTAACAATTATTTAGTTTGTAGAATAATTGCTGAAATAAAAACATTGACAACGATTAAAGACAGTAATATATGTTTATTCTATGATAATTCAATGTAAATGTTTGTCTAATAGATAATTTAAAATATATACTCCGTAAAAACAATCAGCTTCTAATATTTAATCATAATCAAAATAAAGTTACTGACATTTAACTTCTCTTCCTTATATTAAAAAAATTCGTCAATGTTATTCATGTCACATGTATTTATTATTGTTTCCGATCTTTAGATTTTTGTTTTGCTGAATTGTTCATATAATAAAATTGTATAAAATTAATACATTCCAATTCAATTTTATATTAACATATTCACCATATCAAATTCTAAATCTTTTTAATTATATAATTTCCCGTGTGTCGCACGGGTGAAAGACTTGTATGTTATAAAGTGAAATCTTATGAGCATTGTAAACCAAAAAAAAAAAATCTTATAACCATCAAAATGTTTGCATTTGATTTTTAAAGGCCAAGGTGTTAAAACAATGTTTTTCAAGGACTTAAGGGTAGACTTCTAAAAGATGGTCTACAAAATAATGCTTCTTGCCATGGGCTTTATCATTTTTTTTTTTTGGTCTGAGCATGGCCTTGTTTGACGGTCATGTCAAATAATTACCGCCCGAGTTATTTGGTGGGGATTGGGGAAACATTTTAGGCCGAATAGCTTCGCTTATCAATTTCTGCTTTTATTTTCTTATACTTCCGCTCCTCATCTTGATTCAGCAGAAATTTGGGGAAGTATATAGTAAGATATTACAGCTTTGTAGTAACTGCAAATGGATAGGAAGAAGAAGCATAACGGCATGCAGAAGAAAATGCTACAAGAATTACTATAGTGGGGGATCTTTACAATAATATGTGCATAAGCAAGTAGAGTCCTTGCATTCTCCACGGCCATATGGTTCCTTAGAGCACTCTTGAAAACACTTCAGCGACTCACACTTGCTTAAATGGACCTGCTTGTGGCACCAATGTTCTGGGATCCTCGCCCCATGAGCCCGCCCTTTCACTACAAAATCAGATGCCAATGCAGCTGCCCTCCAAAAATTGGATCATAATCAATGAACGAACTTTCACATTAGAATTACAAAGGGAGGGAGGGGGGGGGGGGAAATAAAAAGAGAAAGAAAGCATATATATCTTGTACAGTTAGACATACATGGATACACTGTTTGATGATCACAATGATAAAATTCAATACCATTCTGCATTGGAATATTTATTGGCAAATGGCAAGTCCTTGCTCAAGCTCATTGTTTCTTAGGTGATCTATAACACACACATAAAACTACCATTCTACTGTGCCTTCAGCATCTCAGTCACTCGTTGAGAGTGACAGAGAGACTAAAAGGGTCAGACAGAGAGGAAACCACAGAGAGGACCAGGCAAGATTGTACTCCACTCGCTCATAGAGAACGTTTTAGATAAATCTGCAAGTTAGTACTGATAGATCGTCCCATCACCTAAAGCTGAAATATCACCTTGCTAGCGGGCAGAGTACGATTCTAGCGAGTGCTTCAGGAACATCCAATAATCTCCCCGTGGCTACAGTGAAAGAAGGAAGCTAAAAGCATTTATGGAAGATAACACATACCTGAGAAAACAAGCATGAGGAAGAGGTGCGAGAATATGTGAGGCGATTTCATCTTCCAACATCCACTAGAAAGTAGAAACCCCAACAGTCTCAAGGTGTTGCTTCAATAAGCAACGTCTTTGTTACAAGGAGTGGGAGCTGGGAAGTGAAGTAGATTGATATTTAAGGTAGATTTGGGGGGGAATATATACACAGAAATTGCTCCAGTTTTAGTTCAATCTAAAACCGAAAAAGCAAACACCAGCTGCTTTGAGAAGTGACAGCTGTTGTTTCTATCTAGGATTGGAAAGGAGTGATGAACAAGGTAGAATCCCGCCAACATAGAGCATGCCAGATACCTCATGTTTGGCCAAATCTTTATGCGCGAAATAAAACAATTTTGCTTAAAAAAGAGTAATAACGAATCGAAGTATCTTGATAACTCAAAACTCTGCTTTCTGTAGTACTCGTCACAAGTTTCTTCTCTTTTGAGCACTTATTCGTTCCTTTGCACTTACTCCATTACTTTTCATGAAATCCGAAAGTGAATTTGAATCATTCCAAGAGTTTATCAGTCCGAATGGCGACAAAAGAGATTTGTTAATAGGGGTAATTTGTTACCGACGAGTAAAGGAGTTACCGTGACATGTGGAGACGTTACCAATTGAAGCTTTTACAAAAGAATGTCGTATCCAACATATTCATAGTTCAACACTGGAGCTCCCCTCATCAGGATTGCTGATTTGGTAGGGAGTCCATGTCCACATGTCCCCCTTGGATTTGAAGCTCCAAGCCTCCTATACATCAAATCTCATCCTATTTTTAAACTGAGTCTAAAACCTTAACTTAGTCTCTCACATTTATAATGAAAGATAAATTAATTTATCAGATTTGAAAATTCTCATCTTAATCTCTCAAATTTCATAAATGAGAATAAGTTAATTCCCTATAAAATTTGAGGAATTAATTTGTCATCCACCATAAATCTTAAGAACTGAATTGGATATCCGGTCTTTAAACAATTAGCAAGAAACGGGTATCCCAGGGTTATGTCCATCAAATTTAGCACTAATGACCATACACTTCGATGACCACAACATTCGATGAGCGAGTTGGTTCTTTGAAGACAGTAATTCTGTCGTGAATTCATAATCATATCATAAGTATATACAGTTCTCAATGAGACAACTAAACCTAACTATATGTTTAGATCAATTTTTTTGATACAGTAAAAACTGTTTACTGATATACTCTCCAATCACTTGGGGAAAACGTTTTACTGCATTTAAATTAAGAATAAAGGCAAATAATGGCATCCATCTCAAAATTTATATAGAGCGTTATGCCATGATGTATCATGGTTGTAATAAAATTACAAATATCACAGATTAGGCGCTGCATTGCAATTTATAAAACGTGGTCAATTCGACTAAAATTGCAGCAGAACTGAAATTGAAAACCCCCAAAACTGCAATACTGATGCCGTATCATCAACGGAGAGCCGTGATATATACATTTGCAATATCACATAAGATCTTGTGAAAATCAAAGAAAATATATTGCACAAGACATTTGACCCAAAAAAAGCTCATGTAGAAAGGACAATTTCCGAATTTGGCATTTCTAAAGTAGTGTTTTTTTTTCTCCAAAAAGAAAACTGATACCATGTCTGTTTATTGAATAAAAAAACAATCAAGGATCCTGAAAATTACAAGAACTTACATAAAATAAATCCCTTTAATTTTCTAATAAAAATTAAGATTATTAATTATATACTTCGATCTATAAGGTATCCTTGGCACTTTTTCGCCCTGCATAATTACTAATTAAAACAAAGAATAATAAAGATCGTAATAGAACACATCCTTGCATTTAGAATCAAACAAGACAAAACTTGAGTCTGATTGTTCACAAATTATATGGCTTTCCAATCGATAAAAAGGACTTAAATCAAAACAAAACTAAGCAGTCCAGCAAAAACAAGAGCAAAAGACCTAATACCCTCCTTTAAGATCATTGACGACATCGTATGGAATGGGAGTGACTGTCTCTAATGTAGCACCTTCCACCATGAATCCTGGTTTGGGGCCCTCAGGCTGCCTCTTGGTGCTGATGACCTCTCCCTTAGCCTTGGCCTCAGCTTTCAGCTGATCGTTCCTGATCTTCCTGAGACGGAACTCCTCAGTGCACCTTGAAGGCATGACATGCTCCACACGCACGTGAATCCTCTTTCTAATTATTCTGTTGCCCACCTGGATCAGATCTCACACACTTTTTCAATAAGCATGGGCAACACTTAACAATGGTAATATTTTCCAAATAAAAAAATAAATAAGCAGGGTCCAAACTGAACCAATGAAGAAGACACAGCTTTCTTTTTATCAGATTCAGCAAACTACAGTTTCTTTATCCTCTCCCATATTTTCCACCAGGCAGGAAATTGGAAGAACAAATAACTAAATCAAAGAAAGGTAGAGCACATGGTTTAAAGTATGAGCATAGACATTGAGGGTGTGTTTGGTTAGTCAAAATGGGATCTCATCCATGAAAAATTCCACCACATTTTTAGACCCTAACCAAACATTGCCTGAATTTCAGTATTTCACTGCTCAACCATTAGGAACACGACATCGGGTTTATGGGCAGCTAAACTTTTGTTCAGAAAAAATCTACTGGAAAAAGCAAGTGTGCTTAATTCACTTGTAATAACTGCAATGTACTGATTAGGGCAACAAAATAGTAAGCAGCATCAAATAAACCGAAGCACGATAACTAAAATGCACTGACATGCCCAATAGCTAATCAAGGAACACGCTAACATTCAATCTGAAGCACTGTCTAATTTAGCACAGCAAAAAACAAAATATTTCCCAAAAAACTAAGTTTAATCCAGATATGCACACCATATTCGCTACATTTAGATAAGCACATGCTTGAACCCTAATTTCCAAAATGGAGATGCAAATATTAATCGAAAAAACAACGAAAACCAAAGAAAAAATACAACAAAATACAGCAGATCTAACATCGAAATAGGAGGAGAAGTGAAGAGAAGGATACCTGCTTGTTGACCTCGACGCCAATGGCGCGCTTGGTGACGTTCCAGACGCGACCAGTGCGGCCATGGTAGAACTTGTGAGGCATACCCTTGTGGACGGCGCCATTGACCTTGATGTCCACGTAGTCGCCGATGTGGTAGGTTCTCAGGTAGGTGGTGAGGGCGATCGTACCCTTCTTCCTGAACGGACGAGAGAACGAGTCTCGAGTGCGTGACCTCAAACCGTGACCAGCCGGCATATTTACCACCTAGGGTTTCTCTCTCCGTGCTCGGCTGAGTGTGCAAGGAATGAGTGAATGGAGGTAACAGCCTTACGCCCAACCCTTTCAGTGGCTTTTATAGGTGGTCGGTATTCCTTAGGGTTTTAGTGCTTCTGCAGATGGGCCGTGGGCATTTTTAGTTGATGATGGGCTGGACTGGTGATCCAACGCCTTCTTTCCTCACCTAGCCTCCTCTGATCACTACAAACTTCTTGCTCAAACCCAAAACAAAAAAGCCATATTTTTAAAAAGAATTACTAATTACTTGCTGCTATATCTCTGTTTTTGGTTGAATCTTTTTTCTTGGTTTAATTTTTTTAATTTTCCTTTATTTTAAAACTTTAAAATATTGAGATTTTGAATCTTTCAAAATCTTTTGTTAATTATAAATTTTAAATTTCTTCTTTGATTTTGAATTTTTCTCTTCGTTTATGACTTGTTAAAAGTTTTCTTTCGCTTTTAACTTTTTTAAAAATATAGTTTAATTGAGCCTTTAACCTATTAATAGGGTAAAATATTTTAATACTATCATTCAATCAAAATCTTTCATTCATATAACTTTTCAATAAATGAATAAAAGACTAAATTATTATAGTTAATATGTCAATACAAAATTAAATAGATTATGTAAAAGAAAATACATGAACATTAACAACATTGTTGTTTTGGTAAATTCAGATAATCTTCGTATAACTTTAAAGTTCGGGTTTCAACCAAAAATAATGCCATACATTTAGAAAAAATATATAGAGAATCTTTAGTATAAATTATAATTATTGAATGAAATAAAATAATATGGCATATTAATTTGTCATTTTGTCAAAAGCCTAACAATTATGACATATTACCATTTTGCAACAAAGACTATCATCATTCAATTGCATAATTCATTTCATTTTAAATAGACTGATACAGAGAACAAACAAAAGAGTAATGCTACACAACAACAATAAAACTTCCGTCCTAAATACATGATGCCTATTTATTTGAAAACAAGTTACACCATACCATTCTGACATTTGTTTCTTGGAAAAAAATTCTAAATACCTAGCATTTTCCCGAATGAAATTTAACTAAGAATTTCAAGAGATAGCAGTTTTACTAATTTATATTCAGCATTGAGACTAACAATCTTGACTACAACAAGATCTATTACTACCATATACAATCAGCACGTTGAAATTCAATTACAAAAAAGTATTTATAATCTCAACAACTGTTACAATTAACATTAGCAGGGCTTTTCTTTTCTCCAATTAAAAAAACCCGTCCAAGGGAAGGAAACAAAACGATGACTAAGAAAAGAAGGGCAACGGATATACAGCCAACGCAAATTCCAAAATATACCCGTAATCTTCAAATATTCAACACTAGCTTGATGCAGCTGCACAATGAAGGACACAGTAGTTAGGAGCCAACACATTAAATAGGTAAAACTATCAAGGCATGCACTTCAATGATATTCCACAATATATCACATTATCTTGCTTGGCAAGGAAAAAATCTTATCCAAAGTCAGACAAGCAAATTTGTTTTAAATTGTAGTATGAAACTATGAATATAAATATCTTCAATTAGCATGTAGCTGTAAGACTAATATCCAAAGCTTGATTTGCCAAGGCATGAGATACCTGATGTTCTAGAAGCAGATAAATTATCTGCAGCTCTCACAGAATTGCCTGTCTTCACTCCCAGCGACCTTAACTTGGATGATGATCTGATTGAATGTATCAAAGGAGCATCTTCGTCATCCTCCTCTCGCCTCCCACCTTCATTCTGTCCATCTTGTTCAGATGCACTAATGGAATCCTCGTCTTCACTTGAACTTTGCTCATCAAAAAGCCTCTTTCCTGGTATGTTTTGCCTCTTAGGAGGACGACCCCTGCGCCTTACAGTAACACCTTCCTTCTCATCTGAAAGCAACTATCTGTTAGTTCTTACATTTAAATATATCCATTCTCGACATCTTGAGGCACATAATGTAGCACACTTAAGAAAAAGAAATAAGATCTACAATGTCACTTAGTTATCACTTGCATTTTGCAAGATGTGGCTAAAGGAAAACGTTAAGATCACATGCACCCCAGTGCTCAATGGATGGGCAGCAAAAGGTACCGTGACTACCAACCAAGTGCTATTTGATCTTGATAGAGTAAGCATTACTATGTGATAGCCTTCGGCTGTTATCACGTTGCATCTCTTATCTCACGTGAGAAGTAATCAACTTTGAACATTATCTATCTCCTGAAGAGGAATTTCAAATTCATAGGAACCAACGAGAGACAAGTACAGGACTAGAGCGAGTAGTGCCAAAACCCCCAAGGCAATTAACTTGGAAAAACAAGAGATTTTCATTTGCAAATAGATTTAAAATAAGTTGCAGATACAGCAAAGCAAAATTAACCAACAAGAACGACCTAATTTAAAAGAATAGAAGGACAAATCATATTTTAATTTATTAATAAACTAATATGCTCCCCTACTGATATACATTTTCACAGCCAGTGTACCACAACAGTGACAAAGCCATTAATTACACATCGAATAGCACCTTAACTTACCTAATAGTGAATATTTTATATATTTCATTTCAGTGGATATCTAACAAGTTGTTGCCTTATAATTTAGCTGTAATACTCTATGGTGCAAAGAGTAATAATGAGAATAGAAATTATAAAAATTACCTTGAAATCCATCATTCTTTGCATATTTTTCACGTAAGCTGTCAATAAAAGTGTAAGAGGGACGCCAGCCACTGGGATTTTCCTCGGTATTGACATTTTCTGTTCGCTTTTGAACATTCTTCATTCTATTCATAAAGAAACTGCATTAAACTGTGTACAGCTGAAAATGGTTCTGAATGGCACCAACAAAATGAGAGGAAACTCTTACATTTCCAACACCTCTGATGCAGGGAGTTTTGACACAAAATGGAGCACTGCCGCTTCCAGAAACGACAACTGTTTTGGAGCATCTACAAAAGCATATTCAATACCATCTTTGACAATTTCTAAAATGTCTGACTCGTGCTTCTTCCTGGCAGCACCAATAAAAGTTCCCGAAAGCTGGGCAGCCAAATCTTTACATCCTAAGAGAGAGTTGCTTTCTGAAGAACCAGTCTCATTACTAGAGATATCCACAATATCCCGATGGTATGCCTGGTCAAAATAGATCGATGAAGAATTTGGAATAGAAGAAGGGGCAAGAGGGTTAAATATAAAACATGGAGATCTTCCTGAGGTAGAGAGATGGTGGAAAGTACAATCCAACATTCCAATTTTATTTATTACCATCCATATATAAGCGAGGATCCAAAAGAAAAAAGGGCAACTATTCACCTATTTCAAAGGTCTTACCTTTTTAAGTGCTTCTAGGTAAATGGAAGCTAAACCGTCTTCTTTCTTCAGAACTGTGATCAGATGCTTTACAATATTGGCAGTACTTGCCCCATGCATTACATAATGAGAAATAATATCAGGAGCAAGATACTCCTGCATTATGGATAGCCAAATTTTTGTCATCAAAATAGATTTAACTAGCAAGCAAAATATCAATGCCAAGATAAAATTGCCAGTAGTTCCAACTTTTCATTAAAAAACAACAATTTTACCTTTGGAACAGCACCATTAGCAATCAGCTTTGCAGCAGCAAGCATAACAGCATCTCTATTTGTTTCCTCACAATACTCCCTATTAACATCTTCATCTTCTATCTCATCTGAAAATCGATAGGCAAGTGAAACAGACTTCTACCATTATAAACAAGAAGAGCACAGAGAGATATGCAACAGAATGACAGATCAAGGATACATCAATGAGAAGATTTAGCAGCATTAACTCCAGAGTTAATAAGCAAAGTAAACTTCAATTCAAATGCCAAGTTCAACAGTAGACAATAAGAATATTGACATATTGTAATAAACGGCATAAATTTAACATGAAACATAGGATGAATCTTCACAGCAGTCCATCATCTTTAACATAAATCACTGGGGTCACCTGAAACATTGAGTTGCTGTTGACAAAGTTCCCAGAACTTTCCAAGCACATCTTCATTTGGTCGATATACCAATCTTTCCAGCTTTGTCTTCGAGAGATTTGTGCTTCTAAATAAGGACCATGTTTCCGCAACTATAACGCATACCTTTGGCAATAGCACATTTTATCAGACCAAAGATGGGGACTCAATACGTAACATATTTATATCAGAGAAAGAAAAAGGAAAACAAGTTAGAGCTCTCTTACTCTGCGAGATAGCTCATTTCCGTGTTTACTCCCTTCCTTTCTGTCAGTAGCCAAGTTGAGAAAGTATTGAAGTTCTTGTAACAAGGTATCGCGCTTAGACAGAAGAGAAACTAAGGATGCTTCAGAAACACTTTCTCCATTTACAATAGACTGCAGACCCCAAGCTAGATGCAAAGTCAAGTTCAGAAGAAGGAAACAAACAACCTGAATGGAAATAAGCAGAACATTAATAATCAAACAGAAATAAGGATGTCATGGAAAACATAATGCCTGCTGTGAGCAAGTATTTACACACCTCATCCTCCATATTCCTGAAATCACGTAGCACTGTGACAATGTCTCCGTATATGTTATTAATAGGCACAGATCTTGACAATTGCAGTTCATACAACCTCTTCAAGTTTACAAGAAGAGAATATTCATCACCACCGTCCTGAAATCTCATCTCATTATGGGTTAAATTTCTTCTATTGGATCAAGAAATAACATAAAATAACACATTTGAGTGTAACATACCACTACTTCTTTAATCGCAGATTTCAGCTTAGTGATAAGTTCATCTTCAAGTTCCTTTAACTTATTACGAGCAAAGTCTTGCAATTCCCCTTGACTTTCCATGCAACAAAAATTCATTGCCTTAACACAAGCTCTCAGAGGTTCCTTGTCAGCATGCTTAAAAAAGGCTTCTTTCATAAGCTGGAGGACATTTTTGAAATTCTGAAAGCAAGCACTAATTATTTCTCATAAACAATGTAAACAGCCTAAAACAACCTGCAAAGAACAATTCACTAACCTGCTCCTGCCTCTTCAAGGAATAAAGCTCAAGATTCATACACAAAACAATCTCAACCAGAGATGACACTTTCGCTTTATCTGAAATAAACTTCCGCAAGAGTAATGGGTAGCTCTTCATCATGGCAACAGTTATATCCTGTTTATTATTTTCAAATCCTTCCTGCCATTTATTGGAGGAAAAGAGATTAGAGTTCATCATAAAGAACAGAAAGAAATATATATATAAAGCCCTGTATCACAATAAACATTAACCAATCACCGGCATGGGCATATACATGACAACAAGAGTATTCTTAGAATTGTAATAGTCAAGTACCCAATAAGCGAACTTTTCCTGTTGCCCAACTAAATATCTGCCGTAATCAAAGTTGCATACTTTGAAAAATAATTTCTTAAAAAATAAAATATCTACCAAGAAAAAAAAAACTAAGGAATTGCAATACAAAAATAATAAGCAAGCTCACGTACTTTTTGGGCTTTGGTGTAGTATTGCTTTCTGTTATCCGTAGCAGGGACAATCCTCTCTCCAACAGCCTTTTTCACAGATGCACACAGGAGTCGTACCAGGTTTGTTGCATCACTGTCAGAGAGTTCAATCGATGGATTTTCATCAAGGAGCATGGATATAATGCACTTCCAATCCTGCAGGCAAAATGTTGAATGTAATGAAGAAACTGCTGAATATTACTCAGTACATCATCATGATAAGTCTGAGGCAAGATGTCCTGAGGCCAGCAATTGCCAACCATAAAGATTTGAATTTTGCAAGCAAATAAATTGAGCAGATATTTAGAAGATTTTGAATCATCAAAGAATTAATAACATTTTTTCTTTTATATCGCAAACTTATTTCAGCAGAAAAAAAGAATGAAAGTAAACCAAAAAAGAATAGCTGTTTGCTCAACAAATTCAAAACCATTGATTTGCAGTTTTGCACTCAAATGACCAGGGTTGCCTGCTATTTCAAGTTCTAGTTAACAGACAACCAAGTGTTCATGGTAGAAGATTAAAGTAGGAAAAAAAAAAAAGGAACAATGATGAGAGAGTGAAAATAATAAGTCTCTAGGCAGGCACTGGGTCTCAATACCAATTTTCCCCCTTGCAAATTTCCTTCCTACCAAGTACATCTTATACGATTGGAACTTTGGACTATTCAGCCCACAGAGATAGACGAGCAAACAGCCAAGAAAGGATGTGTTGGTCAAACGGAAACCCACCACTCTGTTCCACATCCACCCTACTATTGATACAGATAATATATGCATACCTTTGTAGCTTTCATGTACTCCCATACATCATCAATCACATAAATACTCAAAATTGGATCTTGTGGGAACTCCTCCAGAATTCGCAACATTCTCTTAAGGTGGACCTCAGAAGGATTGCCAGTTTCACCTAGAAAGAAATTGTCCTCGTCAAATGTCTGGCATAGACACAATAATGATATCAACTTTAAAGTGAAAAAGTTCATGAATAGGCTTAAGACCTCTTGATCCTGATTGGGAGGTAGTAAATTTTTGAGCAATCAAATGATCATACACTAATTCACCAATGGCATGCCTGATTTCTGGGGGATCATCAGTCAACATATCATACAATGAACCCAAGTCATCTTCAGGAATAAGTTGATGTCTGCAGTAACCAAAGGAACCAATTCTCAATTTACAACCCATTGCATAACAAATAACCAGTAAACAAGAAATATGTCATTGAAGAAGGTTCGAAATTCATACCTAAGCAACTGTTTAACAAGACCAATGGCACAAACAGCCACGGGAATATCAACGTCATCAGCAAGCTCGATCATCCGGCCAGAAAATCTTTCAGTAAATAAACCAAGGGTTGGCACATTATCATCCACCTCATAAAGACTTTGCAGTGCATTTAAAGAAGCCTTTCTTACCACAGCATTCTACAAATTAGAGGGTGGGGACAAGGTTAAAGAAAATAGCAGAACAAGTTGTATGGTGCACAAACAATTAAAAGTTGCATAATAAAAAAATGTAAAACCTGTTCATTACTTTGTCATTAAGCGTCCACCCTAGATATTTCAAGTACTTGTCCTGCAGGAATAGTGATGGGTATGACAGGATCCATACACCCAATGACTCAATGCATGCCATTCTAATATTTGGGTCAATGTCTCTGTAGCGATGCACAAATAACCTTCATAGAGGCATTATATGAAAATGTTAGAAACACAGCTACAACAATTATGATCCTCATGATAAAAAATTGCTTTCTTTTCTTTTAAATAGCTTCTTTAGTTTAGCAAACTCCTACCCAGTAAATATCTTGTTCATCATCTCCTCCAACAACGTTATTTTTTCATGAGTATCCGAGAACCTTTTATTTAGCGACTCCAGCCGAGGCCCTTCAGTTTTCTTCTTTTTTTCAGCATCTAATTGCCTGCGAGTAGTCTCTCTTTGAGCAGCAAGCATATTAGCAATAGTAGTGTACGATGTGACAAGCCGAAGACCCATCAATGAAGCAACTTGACGATAAACTCTTGGAGGGGTGCTACATAGGTACAGCAGCATATAAGTCATCATACATAAAGTTTGCCAAAAACAAAAGCTTTATCGCATCATACTAACCATGAAAGTGCAATGATATAGTCCATGCACTTGTCAAATAAAACTTGATCGAACAATGGGCCATGCTGACATTCACGAACCAAATTATCCCAGAATGACTCTAGATTCTCTTTGAAGTTTTTAAACTCCTTCTTTTTGGAATTTTGATAATCTTCAACTTCACCCTAAAAGGTCAAAGACAAAAAGGAAGGATAAATGTCTACTTCTAACTCAAATAATTTGATCATTACTTCAGAACAGATTATGGTAATTGAAAAAAAAATGACAAATAGGAAACAAAAATATTGGGGAACAAGTTTTATACCTTTTTAGCACAGTTGACAAGAGCAACAACAACATCATCAACATCAATCTCATCCAAGAGATCACATTTGTCGTAATACTTGGCTCCGCATGCCTACACCAATTAAAATTTCATTCCCTCACTATTGATTAGAGTTCCCTGATCAATGAGGGTTTCTCCCCACTAAAACTTGAGCATTGAAGAAATAATGAAGTTTCTGAGTTTGTACATAATCTACTCTAGGCCACTGGTTTTAACATGAAACTGAAATGTGTATCTCTACCACTCCTAAACGTGCAAATGCTTGAGAATATATCGTTATACCTCAAAAAGAAACATCAAGAGTTCAACCATCGCAGACTTCGGATCCTTTTCATAGCGTTCAACCCAAAACTTGACTGCATGAGGAATAAGTTTGCCATATCCTTTCACCACCTCTACAGAAATCATACCAAAAAATAAATAAATAAATAAATATTAGCCTCAGTTCAGTTACCGCATAACAAAATCCACAACCCCAATCAAAACCATATAGTCTTAAAAAGGAAACAGAAATACGCTAAAGTTAAAAAGATATCAATTAAACATTAAAAGGAAACACTGCACGTCTACACCTAATTTCTAAGTAAGTGTACTAAAAGTACGAATCTGCGATGCACAAGCAACTCACCAAGAGCCGCAAACGGAAAATTTTCATTTAACGGCGTTCGTAACCCTAAAAAATTCGAGCAGTAAATTAAGGCGGAGAGTGAGTGTGTTGAATTTTTTTATTTTTGTTTTTACCAATCAAGCTCTGATCGGAGGCTTTGTGCTTGACATTCGAAGTTCCTTCGAAAGCACGACTCCGCTTCGATTTCGGTCGCGCTTCGTCGAAATCTTCGGGAGAACTCTGTCGGTCAGGTTGCTCGCTTGCCTCAGCATCGGCGTCGTTTTGCTTTGCAGCAGCTTGAGCCTGAGCTCTGTTCCTCTTCTGCTCAATTTGACAAAAAAGAAGAAAGAAAAGGAAAATTTGAGATTAGGTTGATTCAAAGCGCGATTCGAATGCACCGTGAACGAAGATGTGAGTGTGGAAGGTGAGAATTGAAGGCTTACGGGACGGCGAGTGGAAGCTTCGGAGGGTGGAGGAGCTGGATCTTCCATGACCGAATTGCTTCTGCAACTGCAACACTGATTTCTTTCACTCTCGCTGGGATCGAACTCACCAACCTGGAAAGGGGGTTTTCTTTTCACTCTCTCAGCACCGCAAATGGGATTAAAAAATCTCCCGCCAAATGGTAATTATTTACGACCCGAGGATACCCTTTTTACTTTTTTACTGAATTATCCTTTGTTTTCTTTTTTTTCCCATTTTTTGGTGGGAAAGTTTGGAATGGAATAAAAAGTAGCGATAATAAAAAAAATTTATTGGTTTTCTTAGTATGATTTTACTATTGATAAAATTGATCGGAGTGTTAAATATTTAAGTAGTTAAATTGGTTAATATTCTGATAACATTTAAGCAATTACGCCTCAAGAAAGAGAAGATAATTTAATGGATTATATTGAATTTTACTAACAATTTCATTCCTATGAATAAGTTTTTGTAAAGGAAATAGTGACATGGCTTGAAAGTTGAAAACATTTGTTACAAACTCATCTCATTTGAGAGGTGTATACCAAAATTTTGGGGTTGCTTTTGTGTGTTTTTCTTTTGTTTTGTTGTTGGTTTTTTTTTTTTGTATGTGTTGTGTTGTGCGGTGGGGTTTTTTTTTTTTTGGGGGGGGGGGAGTAGATTATGGCTAGCAATAGCATTTTGAGTAAATGAAAATACTAGTGAATTTTTTTTCAAGATTTTGTTTAAAAAAATATAACTGTTTGCCTTTAAATAAACAAATAGATCATATCATTTTTGTTTCTTATAGTAAATCTTGTCAATATTTATTCAAATATGCAACATTATTCTTCAATGAAAATTTGAAAGAAGAATAATACTTAGCACGAAATTATTGTCATACTTACTTTTAACACTAATAGTGTTAAATCTATGTCTCTACGAATTTCTCTCTCTGTCGCTCCCATGACTCTCATTGGTGCATAAACGCACTCCCGATGGAAAGATATGGTATTATGGGAAGGCCATTACCACAACCCCGTTGTGCATGGCACAATGAAAATTGCCATTAGAAGATCAAGTTTTATAGAGCAACATGCGGGGGACATACAGAAGGCGAGGAGAAGCACAGCTTCAAAAACTGGACATTTCTGCTTAGACGCCACAGCACAGTATGCTTGCAAAAGCTAGCTTCAGTACCTTTGAAGTTTGAACAGAAACATTTGAAACTAATTTCATATTTGGAGCATTATCGTACATAAATATTGAATGCTCGGAAGGCTATCTCCAATTAATTTAAACATTAGATTATTTGATTTGAATCACAACGCCAGCTCATTTGAAGTTAAGAAAAAAGAAAAAATATCCATTCGGCAGCAATGCTATAAGAGGCAATGTACAAGTTCCGAACATTCTATGAATGATATGGGGCAAGATGCAACATATTACTGCAATCCTACATAAGACCTCAACATTGAGTGCATATTTCTTTTGTCACCATCTTAAATAAAGCTCAGAGGCCCTGGATGCAAAATCAAGCAGCACTGGCCATGGACTCAATAAGGATCTTGTAGCCTTCCGGTACAGCAGTTTGCTTCTGCACGCATTCTGTCAATGTAGGAACATCAGCATTCAGGTCTAAAACCCTTGCTAACACGAGAAGAAGATGAAAATCAGAAATTCGCTTCACAAATGGAAGATTTTTTGTCCGCTCAAGATGATTTTTCAGAGCCTTCATTGTTGCTAGAGTATTCCGGTTCTCAATGGGGAATGTTGATGTAAGTGGACCCTGCATTGTGATAGTAACACATTCATAAGTATCATGGCAAATATATTTTACAAACATAAGGAATCTTGTAGCACAGGTTTGCATGATACGCCAACCAAAAGTAGTCACAAGCTAACACGATGTTAAGTTAAACATGTGCTTAGAGTCTAAAATGGAAAAATAAGATTGAATACTTGTTGGAATTTATGTACTCTCTGATTGTTTGTTAAGAAAATTGAAACTATGGTGAATAATTCAGTAACCACCCAATCAACAAATTTAGGTAACCCTGGGCTAAGGGACTAAGTTCTTACACCTAAACACAGACTACCGAAGAGTAGTCACAAGCCCAGATAAATTTTACAAAGAAAGCCCTCATGATAGCAATTGGCAGACTAGATTCAAATTATCATATTACTACAACGACCTTTCCCCACAGGAAGATAGAAAGAATTCAATAAGACATTAGTGATGGTTTAAATATCGTGGTGTATATGTACCCAAAAAAAATATATCATGGTATAATTAAACAAAAGAACAAAATGATACTTTCCAACAATACATCTATAATAAAAAAATGTAGAAATATTTGTGAAAAAAAAATATAGCAAGGCTGTAGAACTGCATACAATAAAACCATTGCAACCATTTCACACAACAAACATTCATGAACACTTGAAAGCTTCTTAATTAAATGCAGCTTTCATAACAAAAGAAATGCCACAGTTTTTTCTGAAAAAAAAATTACTTGTTTAACTACGACAATTTTGAACATTTCAATTTCCTTTTTTCTCACAGGAAGACCTTTACAGATGATAGGCAGAAGACACCTTCATCCAAGAATGTACCCTAAACGCAAATCCTGTTTGGAAGTTACCTAGTTTGCAGTAAGAATGATAAACGTGAAAACATTTCCTGATTCCCTCAAAGAAGTTAGAGATTGGAAGGATTAATGATACTATTTGGCATAATGGAAAAGGAACTTTCATTGGGTTAAACTAGCCGCTAACTTGCTACAGATCAAATTTTTGAATTAAATTACATGGATGGATAATCAATGGAGAACCATGTCAAGCTGAGATCCAATGTGTTCTGTCGATATGAAGAAACAGTTCAATTCTTGAGCACATACTAAACCTGTGCATATAATAGTAGAAACTAGAAACTGTTTAATAAACAAGGAAAACCCATCAATTTGATCATACTGATCACAATGTAAAGTTGGGAACCCTGCTTCCTTAAATTCTCAAACTCCATGTTCAGAAGAGAATCACTCTGATTCAGTGTTCTGTGACTTTTTACTGCCACCCACTGAAACCAAATTTTAATTGATGAGCCCCATCCCCAGTATTCAGTGTTCTGTGATTTTACATGCAGCCCAGACCAGCCCCAATGGATTCTTCCATAAAACCCACGGTCAACACATCTGAGTATGACACTTCCAAGTACCTAACTTTTAATCTCAAACATGAACATGCGAGATGTCAGCATTGTAAATGTCTCATACTCACATCCGAGTCTTGAACAGTTACCTCATGCACCTTAGCCCTTAGGGAACTATAGAAGTATGTTTTTAATTTCACAACTATTTGCATCTTAGCAGAACAAAGTGTTTTAGACACAAAAATCAAGAGCAATCCAATATTCACCTCACAGCTACAAATTCCAGGGGACCATTTGTGGGTGAATAAATTGGACACGTGTACTCTATCTTATATCACTTTCAAGTGCAAGCCAATCCTGACATATCAGAATAACCTTTTCAAGTTCGCTGGAACCATTTGTTTGGTTAAATATATATAATTTTTCAAACAGTGATTAAACAAAATAAAAAAGATTTTCCTTCCCAAGGTAAAATTTTGTAAGCTTGCATCTTCAAATAACCCTTTCAGACTTCTTTCAGCAAACTAAATTTATTGGTTAAAATAGTAAATAAGTTTAAGAAGGAAAAAAAAAAATCATAATTATCGCCTCATTAGCCCTCTTAAGATTATAGGCCTAATTCCCCCCCAAAAGCTAGTTCATGGGAAAAGGATTGCCCAAGTGATTATAAAGGCCATCTATGCCATATGCTTAGTCAATGTTGTACTCAACAACCCAATTTGGAGAGGAACAAAAAAGTGAGAGTTTGAGAGAGAATGGTTCTTGGATATACCCATACCTATACTGGACCAACCAGCCCATTGAACCAATCAAAATTTTCTATCTTCACATAACAGACAACCATTGAATTGCCAAGGGTGCATTCAAAGAGCACTAAAGCCAAATCATACGCCCATATGATTGATAGGCTCCCTAATTAAGTTGTCTAATCATTACACTCTTATGGAGCACCTAAGTCCAGACAGACCTAGGCATGTTCCAACCAAGCCTTCAGCACCTATAGCATGCCAGCCTATCATCCGCTTCTTCACCACTGACCAAACTCCCTAAACTCAGCGGGAATAGTTCCCGTCACATTTTCTTCCCCATCATAACTGTTAAAACTCGCAAACATGGAGGACTATCCTCTTCCCATCCACTCATCTTCCATCCCCCCTCATTACCCCTCATCAAAACAAACTCATTCAGTGTTCAACCCAAAACAAGACTTAACTTGCAGTGGTGTTACGGATTTTGGGTAAATCATAGGCAGAACAAAATTCATCTAACATGGCAATTGGCAAGAGACAATCACATTCGCACAGCTTAAAAGAAACAACAAACAAAACAACAAAAAAGCCACACACGATGCGCACACATACCTGATGATCAAAGATCTTGACAACGACCAAGAAGAAATCATTGTCAACCTCTCTAGTATCCTTTACACCAACAACCACATCCTTCTTCATCTTAGACAACTTGGGATCATCCTCCTCCTTAATCTCCGTCTCAAACCACCCTTCCTTAAACAACCTAACACACATATCACTCATCTGAAAAGCCTCAAAATGCACATCAGCACCCATACCGTCCTCATTCACCTCCAGCTTCACCACAGCAGTGACCCACTCCTTCAACCCGCTCTCCGCATGAAACTCCGCCGCCTGAAGCACCTCCCTATTCGACAGAGTATAGTCCTTCTTGTCCTGCCATCACACAATCAGTTACAATCAGTTACAGGCAGTTACAATCAGTTAACGGAATTCAATTCGATTCAATTCAAATACCTGGGTTATGGTCTGCGTGAATATGAAGCCAACCTTCCTCATGCCCAACCCAACAGCAATGGCCTCAACGAGCTTCTCCTCATCAGGGTCCCTGAAAAAGACCAAATTGTCCTCGGAGCCCTGCTGGGGGGGCTCGTAGATGAAGTCCACCTCGACCTTCCCTTCCTCGGAGACGGTGCCGTACATGAACCCGCCGCGCTTGACGGCGAAGGCTAGGGTTTCGTTAACGTAATGCTGGAAGGCGTTGGCGCAATCGCGGTCGAAGGAGACGAGCTCGCAGTGGGGATTCTCCTGGCGAGTGACGCGCATCTGCTTGGCGATGAGGTCGTCCATGGTCATCTTGCGGCCGAAGGAGCCTGCGGGGCTGAAGGCGGCGGGGGGGCCGGGGACGCCGCGGCGTTCTCCGCCGTAGGAGAGGAAGAGGATGGAGCCGTGGGAGAGGCCGAGGGAGGAGAGAAGGGCGTTAGGGTCGGACATGTCGGTGAATCGGACGAGATCTTCGAGAGACTTGGAGAGGAGGAGGTTCTGGTTGGTGGAGAGCGTTTGGTTCTCAGAAGGGATTCCGAGCTGCGTTTCGATAAGCGATTTTAGTTGGGACACTGTGGCGTGCGGGTCGTCGACGGTTACTCGCTCCAGGCCGTCGCGGCTTCGGATTCTGAGCATCATCGTTGTGGCGATCTATGACAGAATCTGAGGTTGTTTGTTTCAATTGAGCTTGTTTTTGTTTGGGTGGGTTGAGTGGAATAGAAGTATCGTGTTTGGGTGGCTTGCTGTAGTGGAAAAGCTGCCGGCAGTGTAAAAGAACTACCAGTACTTATTAAAAGCGTCGACGGCGAGAGTGGTGGGGGAATGTTAGGGTGCGGGTGGGACTACGGGTATGGAAGGACTGATTGGGATTGGGATTTGAAGGTGCCGTTTGATGTTAATTATGATGTTGCGGACCCCTCCCGTGATGTATAATGGCTGGATTGTTTGAAGCTGGGCCTTGATCTGTTAGGTTAGGGCTCCTGCTGCTCAATGTGGATTAGCAGTTATTTTCCGTCCTTATACATCTCTTCTTCTCAAGGAGAGTTTGTCTTCATGACCCACAAAAAAAAAAACAAAACAAAACAAAAGATGAGTTTATCTTCGAGAGAGAATTGTGTGCAGCATTGCTTATCAATTTATCATAAACGAGCAACTCAAATTTCAATCTTCAGTATGAGATATGGGGTTGCTTTACAAACATGTATCTTGTTTGAAAAAATTTATCTTTAAAAAGATATTCTATAATAATTTTCCAATCAAATCCTCTCAGTTCGCGACTTTTTGAATAATTTGGTTGAGATTTGATTCAACCGCTTATACATAATACATAATTAGATAATAATATTAATTTTTAAATTATTAAGTAATAATGTCAATTTTTAAATTATTAATGTATAAAAATTAAATTTTTTTACAATTAGTGTTTTTTAAGGGTGAGTGGATTTTATATCCTTAATATATTAAGACACATGTACAGTTTGATAAAAATGAAAAAGTACACAAAACCCATAATAGGAGTACTGAAATTAATAGTTGAACGAAAATTATTCATTGGCAAGGAATATTGGTACCCCTATAACTATTATAGGTATCAATTGAATCTCTTCTCTCTTTTTTGTATCAAAGGAATCTCTTCTCTAATGATTGACATTAAATTTACAAGATACTATATAATATTTGTAATTAACTAGATTATAAATCCAATTTAATTTGTGTATCAATCAAATTTATTTAAAGCTGAATAGATCATGATAAAGATTAGCTTATCTCTTTGTTTTTTTCAATAAAACGTTAGCTTGTCTCTTACAATTTTTAAGAAATATCACTTTATTGATATACTAGATATGAATTAAATTTTCAATTCTAAAGCAATCGCATATAAGAATTAAATTTGCTGTATAATCTGCAAGCATGCGTAATTTTTTTTTTCCCCCGGTACATATGTATAATGGTTATTTTACATGAAGAGAGACAGCGCCTCTGGCAGCCAATGCCTCGAGTGCTGCTTTTGTATCGTCTATGACATCAAAGCCAGACGAAGATAAATTAGGAAGTGGCAGCGGAGTCCAACAAAACCGAGCCAT
This sequence comes from Dalbergia cultrata, assembly GCA_031216105.1. Taxonomy (NCBI): domain Eukaryota; kingdom Viridiplantae; phylum Streptophyta; class Magnoliopsida; order Fabales; family Fabaceae; genus Dalbergia; species Dalbergia cultrata. The sequence continues at coordinate 6,388,259 of CM062353.1, read as the reverse complement.
CACAACCCTGAATTGTATTAATTGTTTGCAACCATGTTATTTGCTTTCTACATATGTAGCTCAAAAACAAGTTGCACGGTAATCACAAATCAGTATTATTGTATGTAAATTTTTGAAATACTAGCTATTGTAAAAATGTGTGTACTATTTCCTTATATATGAGAAATTCTTAGGTGTTTCCGTGGGTAAAAAAAAGTAGCTACTTTGCTCTACTTAATTGATATAAATTTTATGGATTATCATTATTTTTCACTTTGTTTACATTTTTAATATAGAGCAATGCTAGGGAGCCCAAAATGAGCATCTCGATTTTATAATGAAAATTTAGGATATTTTATATAATCCTTTATAGCTTATTGACCTTGAACAAATTGTTAGAGGAACCACTTAGCCTTTAAGGAACTTTGGAATATTTAATTTTTATTACTCTATATTAAAAAAAATTGGGCAATATGAATATTCTTATTCATTATGACCTTAATTCATCAAGCGATCGCCATAAATCAATTCATTAATCGTGGATTTATATGAAATATAAAGTAAATATGAATATTTTATTCGTAATGCAAACTTGAGATGTTTTATAGGACTATTTTTGGATACTTGACCCTTAAAAAAATATGAAAGGGCCATCTGACTCTTTGAGAAATTGTGTGATCCTTTATAGATATTTGACTCTAGAAAGTTGTGATCACTCAACCCTTTTAAAAATTATGTATTGTTTTTACATTCCTATAAAAAAAATTGTGTTGATGATATTTCTATTTTTTATGACCAATCAAATTTGAGAAGAGATGACCCTAAATTAATTTATTGACCCTTGATAACCTGAATTGTTATTGTAGAATAAATATCTTATGCATATTACAATCATATCTTATTCATATTACAAACTCATAAAGTTTGATCTTACCTTTTATGGTTATTTGACTACCAAAAAACTTAGGGATGTTTTTAAAACCCCATGAAAAAAATGTGTTTGTATTGCTATCTCTTATGACCTTAAAAATTAAAAAAAAAAAATTATCCCTAAATGAATATGTTGACTCTCCATAACTCAAAATGAAAATTCAAAATTAATAGTTTATTCACAATGCTTGCCTTTGATGTTTTATCCAATTCTTATATCTATTTGACCAATAAAAAAATTATGTGAGGGCATTCCTACCCTTTAAAAATATATGTGGAATGTTTCATGGCCGAAAAAAATTATATGGGACAAAATTCCTTGTCTTTATGACCATTTATATGTGTGAAGGGTTGATTCTAACCGAGAAATATATTACGATTCCAAATCTATAATCTATAATCTATTCTATAATACTAATATTCCAGACACATTCTACGGAAAGTTTTACAAGTGTCGCTCATAGAATAACTTATGGCCCACATTTTTTATAACCTTGATTATTGATTATTTTGTTATAAAAATTACTTTCATATCTATTTCATTAATACAACACAAATGTTTCACATTAAATATTGGATTTCAAACCATTATAATTCTTAATTTAAATGATACAATTGATCAAAACATGTCAATCTAAATTATTTAACATTAAAATTGGATATTCATGTGATACATATCTTTTTCTATTTTCTTTATTTTTTTATTTTTTTCAATTAAAAACGTATTTTTCCATATTAGTTACAAAATTTTAAATTTTGAATTCACCTTGATGTTTGGAATTTTGGATTCAACAAACTATTTAATTTCTACACCACAACAAACCATAATCCAATCAAATTAGTGCAAAAATAAAAATGGAAACAAAAATTATTACTACCAAAAAAGGTTCGCTATAATCAAAGTATAAACCCCTTAAATTATTCATAGAATTAGTAACATATTCATTGCTATAAAATATGGCCATAAATAAAAACCCTTGGTTTTTCAGAATCTACAATATCAATTTGTTACTGAGATCTGTACTACCTAAAGCTTTAGTGTAAAATGTTAACACTTCATTTCATTTTTCCTCTGTATTCCACAACTTTCTTTTCTCTTCCATTCTTTCTCTCACATTTTCATATTTTTCACTTCTCTTTGTTCATTATCTATTAATTCTCTCAAAATATATTAATTTATTTCATCTTTTAATTTTCTTCTTCGTGGTTTATATTAAGGACTAAGAATTTGTAGGTTAGAAAATTCAAATATCCCACAATTCTTCTTTGAATCTCTGTTCTTCTTTGTGAGATTTTTTTTGTACAACAATTTTTATGTTTGTTTAGTATTTTTAATTTGTATATATATCTTATATTTTTAAATGTTTCCTAAATGAAATAAAGATGTATTTTTTTAAGTTTTCTTAAAATAAATCAATTTATTTATCCTTTTCATTTTCATTGTTTATATCTAATTTATTTCTACCTTTCTTCTTTGTGGTTTTTTTTAATTTTGTATAGAGATTTTTCAATGTTTATGTAATCTTTTACTTTGTGTATAATATCTTAATAGTTTTTTTGTATGTTTTGTACGGGGGACAATCACTAGGTTGTAGGCTCAACCACATATTATCCAATCATTTATAGCAAAATTAATTGTATTTTCAAAAATAATTTAATAAATATTTTATTGAATTTAAGATTAATTTTATTGTTGTATAAACAAATATTAATGATTTTATAATTTTTTTCTTTTCAGAATTTGAAGCCACAATTAAGTAAAGGAAATGCTATTGATGAACTATCTCAACCGATCATTTAACTAAACTTAAGACAATAAAGATTAAGGACTAAGAATGATTGAAGATTGTGTTTGATTTTACTTATATTTTTACCTTTGATTTTGTTTTGCTCATTAGTTTGCAGAATATTTATATGAGAGAGAATTGTTGTTGTGTTGAGAACAATACTTTCTTAAGTCAGTTCAGTGCATAACCAAGCTAACTGATGATTCTGATAGCAATATTAGACAAAATGCATTAACTATTCTCCATTGGAATTTGTTTATGTTGTACCACTTTCTTCAATTTATTTATTTTTCATTATTTTGTAAGGCTTAAAGATTGCTGAATTCAATATATACATAGCTATTGAATTATAATTTCAATTCCATTTACAAACATTAATTATGGAGAATGAATAATATTTTGGAACAAAATAATATTTTTTATTTAAAATTTTCATTGTGCATTAACATTGCACAAATTAATTTTAAACTATTATTCTTTTTTATTTTGATGTGAATCGAATATATTGATATATGTATAGTTATTGATTGATTTTTCTTCCAATATATACATTTATTGTTCCCTTTTATTTTCTCATACTAAAACTCTTAATTAATTGATAAAATTTAAAATATTATTTTTGTATGTATATATAATCCATATTTATTTGTGTTTGCTTTTTTAAGGTATAATCATTGTTAATATATTATTTTATGTATAAAAATACAACTATTGATAGATTGCTGATTTTATTTTCCAAATCCCCACCTAACTATTTAAGTGACAAATTTTATTTTCTTTTTCATAAAAGCTAATGTTATACACACACACACAAAATAGAAACATAGCAAAAAATAATAATAAATAATATTATTACCTTTTTTATAAGTCTAATATTATAACCTTTAATTAATAGTGATATCCATATCAATCAATTACATATACATACTAATAGTATTATTATCCTTTCCGTTATCGTTTTTAAAATTTTTCTTTTTTTGAAATTTTTTTAATAAATCCATGAATACACATAGGGATTCAAATCTTCGTAAGAAATGAGGAATGGGGACCCATGATAGGGATAAGGATGGGATGAGAGGGAAATTGTAAATGAGGACGGGGTTAGGAGAAAAGTTTTTAATTTCAAATCTAAAGCTTTTGAAAATTATATATATATATATATATATATATATATATATATATATATATGTATATATATATATATATATATATATATCATATTTATTTTTTTTGAAACTTAAACATTTCAATTTATTAATTCCATATTTTTTTTCATTTTTTTGAATAAAAACTTCAATATTTCAAAATTAAAATATTTTTTAAAAATCAATTACATAATTTACACTTCTTTGATAATGATCCTAATTATTTATATTTTTGAAAATCAATTCCATAATTTTACTACTTCAATAATTGAGATGATATAAATTAGGATTATATATGATGTTTTACTAATTATAACATATTAATTATAGTATATATTTTAAAATTAATATTTTAATTTACTAAAAGGATGTATAAGGAAAGGATGTGTAATTAAAATCACATAAATTAAATATATTCATTAATTTTTTATTAATTAGAAAATATAGTTTTATGTTTTTATAAATTAATAATTTAATTTATTAAAAAGTTATAAATAACTAGGGATGATAAAAAATAAAAATAAAAATGGATATACACAAGGATTACCTGTAATAATGGAATGAGAATGAAAACAGATTTTATCTTCTTGGGTGTCACGACCCACCTACGGAGTGTGACCAGCACGTGAGGATTTGGGTCCCCACGGAAGCCTCTAGTAGCGTAATTGATTAATATGCATAAATAATCCAAATTTATTCAAAATATCTCAAGTTCAACTAAAACTCAATAATATGAAATTATTCTCAAAACATAAATTCTGAACATAAATCTGCATAAAATCCATATTCTAGGCCAAAGCCAAACATAACAAAACAATTAACAGAAATTCTGGAAATAATATCATGCATGTCCGGGGATCCTGCCTACACAATTTATTGGAGCACTACTAGACTGACATAATTGATAATAAGCTCCACTCCAAAGCGAAGCTCACCAAGGAAGCTGTAGCACAACTACTGAGGATCCTGTGGTACAACAAAGCTGTAGTTGTATCTCAGAGGGAAAGGAAAAGAGAGGGTGAGTTCATCAAAACTTCGGTGGCGAGCTTCCACTCACAACCCACGGGACAATAACAAAATACATAACATATACATGCAACTGATGTAAAATATATTACATATATAATTACATATAAATTAACTGAATCTATGGCAATAACTAGAAGAGAAACATGAATTATTCTGTACATAATTATCTGAGTTGAATAGCTAAATCTGAGCCAATGGCTAATCTGATGGGCACCTAACTAGGTCCCATAAATGGACACCTCACTAGGTTCCTTATTGTGGGTGAGCTAGTCCTCTAGCGGACCACTTGGTACCAAGGTTAACGATCAATCCTGCAGTCGTTAACTCGCTGATCTGTTTCTCACTAATTAATATAAAATAATTTGTTCATAAACCAAATAAATATAAAAGCTATGAATTCATATAATTCTAACAATTTGACTGTAGCATAACTGAGATTCTAAAATCATGCCCAAGGGATCACCAGCTTGTAGACATAGTGATTTCAGTAATCAATAGAATATGTATCTGATAATTGTTATGAATTATACTTTATTCAACACTTTCAATAAATCATATCTAATATTTTAAAATCTTCATAGGAAATACATAGTCTGAAAATATGATAATCAATATTTCTACTGTAAACATTAAACTAAGGTCTCACAATTTCATAAACTAGGAAAAAGATATTCTATAACACGCAAGGTATCAATTATGGTCCCATGAGTTTTGCTAAAATGATTAATTTTTATGATAACTGTAAAAGTAATAATATTTCTAAAATAGGCATAATTATAGCAATATATTCTCTTGACATAAATCATTCTAAAATTTCACAAATAATTTATATAATATGGAAAAATATTAATAATGACCAAAAGTATGATTATGAGTTTAATCCCACTCACCGTTGGTAGTCGTGAGTGTGCTTCTACTAATAACTTTACTCTGAAGTATTGGAATGGTACAAATAACCAATCTCACAGATTAAAAGAAAGGAGCGTCACAACGTCCCAAGAGAGGATTAGCTAGGCTCACTGAAGCTCGGCTATGAAGATCATGAGCTTGACAAGAGATGAGTTCGGCCAAGAAGAGGTTTGGTTTAGAGGAGGTGTGACTTAGAGGAGGTGTGACTTAGAGGAGGTGGAAGCAAAACTTAGCAAAATGAAACCAAACATTTCTTACACATACACACTCCTACACTCATATATTTATACACAAATATAATAATAATGAATAATATTAGTGCTATTTGTCTACACTTAATAATAATAATAAATATTATTAATGCTTACTACACTTAGTAATTATAATGTTAAATAATAATAATGCTAACTACACTTAGTAATAATAATTATAATGCTAGCTACACTTAGTAATTATAATGTTAAATAATAATAATGCTAGGTACACTTAATAATAATAATGCTAATGCTAGCTACACTTAGTAATAATAATGTTAAATAATAATAATGCTTGGTACACTTAATAATAATAATTATAATGCTAGTTACACTTAGTAATTATAATGTTAAATAATAATAATGCTAGGTACACTTAATAATAATAATGAATAATAATAATAATAATAATTCATAATAATTATAATTTCTTTATTTTGGGATATCACATTGGGGATGACTGACAGGGAAGAAGTTCTCATTTATTACACATAGTAGGGACAGGGATAACACACCCTTATTTTTTCAATTATCTTTATTAGATTTGCATTATATATGCATTTTTAATTTTAATTTGAATTATATTGCATTGATAGTATTTGTTACTATGAATATTTATGTTTTGAATTCCAAAATATTTTTATTTTTTCCTTTTTGAAAATTTTTAATAAACTATGAACAACTATAGGAATTCAAATCCCTACGGGGATAGGGAGTGAGGACCCGTGATGGGAATTGGGATTGGAGCAAAAGTCCAAATCGAGACAAGAGCGTCAGAGATTTTCCTTTTCTCATAGATACCCATTATCATTTCTGTAAATGACTCATAATATAATTAAATTATCTACTTATTCTCTTTCATTTTTTAACAATTTCAAATTTCAAAATATTCATAAAATAGGATTTTTATTATTAGTTATAAGTAATTTACTGAGATTTTTTCAGCCTTATAAACATGATATTCGAAATGAGATATAAAATAAAATGACACATTTATAATTTTTTCCATTTATTTAATTATTAACTTATTTTCAAAATAGATTTATATATTCAATTTTCTATAAAATATATTTAAATAAATTATCATTTGTTTTCCTTAATGGTTAATAAATTATTTTTTATTATCATCTCGTGCAATTCATGGGTCAAACAACTAGTGTAGAAATATAGTCCAAATATAGTTTTTCATTCTATCTTAGATCATCTGTAGGTGTTTATTTTAGAAGGCATTGAAAATCAAGTATACTTATTCCAATAAAAGAATTCGTTACTAAATAATAACATGCACCACTTTTTCTTTTTCTTTTTTGCTACTGCCCCATGTTTTAAAGAAAAGTTTGAGAATTATGTAATGAAATTGAAAAAATAAAAATTAATTACAAAAAATTGTTAAACATGAACCAAAAAGCTTTCCAAAATCAATCAATCACATTAGTAAAATACATATGATGCAACTGTTCATTATGGTCGTGGCGCCTTTTAGGGACGTTGTGATAGCTTGACGACTCCACTTGGGACATTAAGAGAGTCGAACCTATTAGAGTAAATTATGTAAATGATTACAACCTTATAATATTTATTTTTCCCCTTTACACTATATTTGCTTTTTATTTCTGTAAATAAATATCCTCTTCTTAATTGTATATAATTGTTTGCTTTATCTATACTCAAACCTTAGGATAGATGACTTTTGTGTATGTGTGTGTGTGTGTGCATGTTGTTTTGGTTTTGTCTTGCAGAAATGTGTATAGTACATAGGGTTTAAAAGGTTGGTATACTCCTCACACATGATGCCCATTCTCATCACCTCACACACTTTTTGACTCTATACCCGAGCTTGTGTAACCCAGGGAATAGGAGGGGTCTCAACATTGTCATTGAAGGGCTTCATGCTCACTTGGCATATGGTGGGACACCACCTAGATTGTTACTAGTGTCATGGAATGGTCATATTGAGAGGGTTCATCCTACTTGTGATCCTTTTATGAGCTAGGTCTCTATCTTATAGATAGATGTAATTTGGGGACCATAGCCTTTAGAAATCTAGACCTGTCTCGAAAATCACGTGCAAATAAAATGAGTTTAGTAGCCACCAAATTAAGGTTTTGACCTTAGGAAAACCCTTCCTTTAGGACTAACCTTTTTAGGACACAGGAGCATCCATTTACAACTTTCTCACATATGGCTTGCATACAAAAATCATCTTACATAACTCATTCATTTTATTAAAAAAAAAATCATTTTGCATGACTCACTCATTGCATACAAAAATCTCTTCATTGCCAAAAAAATATAAAATCATTTCTTCGTTTTATTGCATGCATTCCCTTCAAATTATATATATTTATATATTACTTGTGTGCATGCATTACTCATGCTTTTCTCATGCATACAATGCTTATTTCCCATACATAGCATCATTTCTTTTAAATTTAATGTCTTTCTCAATAAAGTTCTCTTTTGAATAGGTACATAGGTTATCATCAGCTCTCCAAAACACGACATGGAGACGATTCATAAAATGACACTATCAATGCAAAGAACATCAAGGTTACCATGATCTATAATGGCTTGAGCACGCTAAGAAAGATGAGTCGGCTAATGCCGCATGAAGACAAGCTTGACTTCGAGAAAAAACATGGACACATACTAGACTTATTGGATATCTCAGTCCAAGAATTCGTGCTTAGTGTCCTCACACAATTTTGGAAGTCTCCACTTTACTATTTCGAGGTGCTGAAGATAGACATAGCACCAACCATAGAAGAACACACAACCATGATAAGATTGCCGATTCTTGAGAAAGCGGCTGTGTACCTTTATCAAGAGAATTATACAGTGGAAGCAAAAGGTGCCAAGTTGACTGGAGTTCAAGCTGATAAAATGTTTATAAAGGAAAGCGGCATAACTCGATGGTTGAGTAGAAATTTCCTCTCAAGTCACATCTTGAAACCTTGTCCCACTAGAAGGAGTGGCATTTGTTCAAAAGAACCTTAGCACTAGTGATTTATGGGCTAGCACTTTTCCCTTTCACCCCAAACATTGTGCACTAAGCCTCAATTGATGTGTTCGGACACTCTTCTTTCTGCAGATGTCTGCCATTGGAAGAGAGAAGGAAAATTGGGATGGTGCATGCATATGTTATATGTCTGGGTCATGACACATGCCCATGCTAGGAGTCACAGGGGGCGTTTGCCTAATCCGTTGAAGAACTTCCATCGTATTCCAATAAAGAAGCAACCAAGGACTCGATGGATGAAAGAGTTCTTTGATATTGGGCCCAACATCTTTAAGTGGGTTTATCCTTGGTACCATTGCTAGTGCCTAGAAATTAAAACTTTTCTTTTTTACTTTGAAAATCATTTCTTTAACAAGAATTTCTCATTTTTTTTTATGAGTCTTGTTCAAATTATATTTTTGTAAATAACGCTCAATCACAATTGTTTTTACAATTTTTATGATAAATGATTGGTTCATGGATAGGGATCAAGGGAATAGGAAAGTTGGGTGTTTTGATTTGGGATTAAGTCTAAAGATTGAATTTTGAAAGAGAAAATGGCTTGAATTTATTGTATTTTTTAGTTTTAGTTCTATAACAATATTTTATAAGATTAAATTTTATGTATTGACAGAGTAAAAATATTTTGCACTCTCATCTAGTTACATATTGTCATATCAATAAAATAATTAAATCTATCATCCACTGTTTGAAAAATAATACAAATAAGATAATTTGATTGAATAAAAGTATGAAAAAAATATGACAATGTCAGTGCATGAAAATTAAATTCATTTTTTATTGCAAGTTGTCCAAATTACTTTAAATATATATTATTTATATTTTGAATTATATAGTATTTAATCTGTATACATGTTATATATTGGTGTTAGTATTTTACTTGAAATAAAAATTAATTTTTTTATATTTAAAATTGGAGATTAATTGGTATATATCGATAATGTAAATCTATTTTACACTATCAACTAATTAAAACTTGACGCATAAGTGAATTAGTGAGAAAAAAATAGAAAGAAGTGGTGTAATGACTAAAATTGCAGTTATGCCTCTAGTTTTAAACTCTAATAAAAAAAATATAACTCTAATAAAATTGGAATTAAACAGAGCCAACAAAAAATCCTGAGATTAATTTTACTGTTTTTTTTTAAATAATGACATTTATTTATAAGAGGCGGGTGCAGTTCCTTGAATTTTTTTTTTTAATAGCAACGCGTAAGAATTACGAAGATCGTATGATCCCTCTATTCCATTGGAACACTAATCTTAGGAGAAATTCTTTCATGTCCTTTTTTTGGCTGCATGTTCAAGTGGTCTCTAACAAAACACTCTCTTCTTCTCTCTTATGTCCTCCAAATGGCCCCCAAGCCTGGTATGTTCTCTGCCCCCCTCTCTCTCTGGCTTGTTTTGTTCTACTCTGATTCTTCAACTTCGGGTATCTATTTCGATTTTCTTGAACAAAGTGTTATCTTGGTCTTTGTCATAGTTTTGCTTCTGTTATCATTTTTCTTTGGTCACTATCTTAGCCTTTATGCTTTGCATGAAAAAACACTGCAGGAACCAAGATTCTGGGTGTCTCTTAAAAAAGAAGAAAAAAATAAATAAATAATTGTTCAAGAACATGGCTTCAAGAAAAGCTGAAGAAGCAGGTTAGTTTTCTTTGTTAGTCATTTCCTATCTGGGTTTTGTTGGATCACAATGTTTCTGTTGGTTTTGTTTCCAAACTGCGTGCTTGTGATCAAAGTTGTTCCCAATAAAGATGAAAGCCTAGGAGGAATTTTGATTGAGGCAACAAACCTCTGAATTTTAATTCTATTTAGTTCTATATCTACAAGTTTTTCTTTTTCCCCCTGAATGCTTTTAGTTCCATCTAGCCTATTCATTACCAGGAGAAAAGAAAAGAAATGAGCTGATCAATGGAACAACTCTTTTGGTTACTTGAGAGCCCCATGAAGGGACCAACTTGGTAGCCTATTTTATCTGAAGTTATCTGGAGGTTGCATACTTCGTTTTAATTTTCTGTGCTCTGCACGCGTATCTCGCTGTCTTGGTTTTTAAATTTCTTCTTCTTTTCGCTTCTTCTTTTTGGCTTGGCTTGGCTGATGAATCTTGTTAATAATGTTGAATCTTTTTGGCTGTGCATGGGACTTGGGTGAATGGGAGGAAGCTTGTGGAGGCCGAGATGCGAAGAGGCAGGTTAGTTTTCTGTGTATTTTTTTTTTTATTGGTCATTTTCTTATTTGGGTTTTGTTGGATCACAATGTTTCTATTGGTTATGTTCCAAATTGCAAACCTGTTATCAAAGTTGTTCCCAATCAAGATGAAGCTTCGGAGGAATTTTGATTGAGGTAATCTACTTGTTAGCGTAAGTGTTTCAATAGGCAGTTATAGCTTTTAAATACGTAGTTACATTTGTTCTGATTCATGTAAAAAATGTAGGTTATTCAACGATGGTATGTCATGGGTCGCCTTGGTGCCTTGAATTCTTCAAATTTTTCAGGTTAGGTCAGGTTCATTATTCCTGTATTTCATGGTATATGATGGTCGCCTTGGGTTTTTTATTTGTTTTCATGGTTATTACTTTCTGCAGGTCACCTATTTAGAAAGTCCTAACCAAAATGGGTTTTGTGTGTTTTTTTATACATTCAGAGCAGAGAGTTTGGTGAGAACATGAAAGCACTTAAAATGCCAGTTGGAGTATTGGGATTCATTTAGTTTTAGTGATCTTTATGATTGTAGTGTAATTGGACTAATACTAGTTCTAGCTATACTACGTACAATTGGTACTTGACCTCAAGAATTAGTGTAAATAGGAGTATTACGTTAGTCTTTGATCACACATCATGTCACAATACATTCCCCCACTCTCTTCTCACATTCTACATTCTTTATTGCTAGTTTCAACATGGTTAGAGAGGCTAGGGGCATGATCTGACTACTTTAGCGATATGTGGATGGCATTGTTATCTGATGCAGCCTCCACTATATGCAAGGTGAAAGCATCGGAGGAATTTTGATTTGAGGTAATCAACCTCGGAAGTCTTGTGGATCTACAAGTTTTTCTTTTCACCCCTTGATTGCTTTTTAGTTCTATTCAACAGCGTGTTTGACATGAGGGAAAATGCTGGCCTGAGGACGCAGCCTTCACTAGAAACCTTGCTTATGATGGACGGTTCATATCCTGGGGATGTGAAGAAAGAAGTGCATTCTTCATGGAACCTGGCAGCTCTTGCTGGGTAAGTGTTACTGCTGTTGAGATTTTTCATTTATTGTTATCAACAGAAAACAAAATATCACAGTGCTTGGTAACCAAGCACTAGGCTTGAATGCCTTTATCGTCTCTCTTCTTAACTAAATCTTTATTGTTTTTTTTCCTGTTCAAATTTCTTCTTTTTCTTTTCGTTTTTGGTTTGAGGTTGGCTCTTCTCACAGGTATTTTTGTCGTTGTGCTTTATTTTGGCTGATGAATCTTGTTGATGATAGCTTTCTCCCTTTCACGTTTTTACCTTTTCTCCAAATGAATGTTATATGACTTACATTAGTTACATGAGACAATATACAGTGTTATTTGCATATATAGTAATGGCAATACAAACAAGACATGGACAAATACATTGTGCAGGTAAAATTTTCTTTCAATTCCATGCTTAGTAGTTATTTTACAGTGTCGTCATTTTATCCAAGTCATGACAAGATGCCATTTTAAGGTGTAACATGTTACTAACTTCATAGATCCCCTTACAATCTTCTCTTTGTTTTTGACTTGTTATCCTTTGTTTTTTTTTTTTTTCAAATTGGTGATTGTTATCCTTTGATTTTAAGTTTTCGTACTTTTTTCCATTGTTTTTCAAACAGTCAAAAATTCTTTTTTAATTAAAAAATTTGAATACTTTTAATTTGATTTTGACTTTTTTTCTTATTGTGCCTTTTTTTTTTCTCTTATTCTTCCTATGTTTTTTATTTTGTATATTTTTTCCTTTATTTTTAGCATTTTGGATTTTTTCTTCGATTTTCTACTTTTAATATTTTTCCATTGTTTTAAAATCTTAATTTCATTTTTATCTTTTTGAAACGTATCTTTGGATTTTGACATTTCTTATGACCATATAAATTTGAGAAGCGATGACCCTATATGAATGCAATTGACCCTCAGTGGACGGTGACTTGAAATATAAAGTAAATATGAATATTTTATTCATAATGCAAACTGATGGTGTTTTATCCAATGTTTTATGGATATTTGACCCTATGATAAATCATGAGAGGACCATTTGACCCTTTGAAATATTGTGATGCTTTTATGGATATTTGACCCTTGAAAAATCGTGGGAGGATCCCTCAGGATCATGTCTTTATGATCATGAAAATTCTAGAAATGATAACCTCGATAACTTGAAATACAAAGTAAATATAAATATTTTATTATAATTTAAACTGATAATGCTTTTATCCAATTCGTTATGGAAAATTGACCTTGAGAAAAATTGAGGCAAAAATATTCGACTCTTTGAAAATTGGTCAGCCCTTTATAGATATTTGATCTTTGAAAAATCGTAACAAAGTGGTTTTGGATGACATTTCTATTTTCTATGGCCATGAAAATTCGAGAAGTGATGACCTTAAGCAAATATATTGACACTTGGTGATCAAAAGATATAAAGCAAATCTGAATATTTTATTCATAACGCAAACTCATTATGCTTTATATGACTCTATGGAAATTTGTTCCTTGAGAAAAATTGTGGGAGAAATATTTGATCATTTGAAAAATTGTGAATCTTATGGATAATTGACCCTTGAAAAATCGTAGGAGGATCCCTTAAGATGGTATTTCTATTTTCTATGACTATGCAAATTCAAGAAGCATCCTAAAAACAAATACATTGACACTAGGTGATCCGAAAATACAAACCAGATATGAATATTTTATTCATAATGCAAATTCATGATGTTTTATCTACTCTTTATGGAAATTTGTCCTTTGAGAAAAGTCATGGGAGGGATATTCGACCATTTGAAAAATTTCAAACCTTTATGTATATTCAACCCTTGAAAATTTGTGACCTTAAGATGAAATTTCTATTTCCAATGACCATGTAAATTAGAGAAGTGATGACTCTAATTGAATTTGTTAACCCTAGGTGGCTTGAAATACAAAGAAAACATGAACATTTTATTCATATTGTTGACTCATGATGCTTTGTCCAACCCTACCCTTTAACGAAATTTTACTCATAGCAAAAATCGTGAAAGGAATATTCAACCATTTGAAAAATTGTGATCATTTATAGATATATGACTCATGAAAAATCAATGAAGAATCTCTAGGATGATATTTCTTTTTCCTATAATCATGTAAATTTGAGATGTGATGACCCAAAGCGAATACATTGGCACTTAGTGGTTTGAAATATAAAGCAAACACAAATATTTTATTTATAATATAAACTCATGACGTCTTATTTGATCATTTATGAAAATTTGACTCTTGAAAAAAAATCATGAAAGTATATTCGAGCATTTGAAAAATTGTGTGCTATTGGATGTATGCAAACATTGAGTAGAATGCACCACTAAGTGTTTGGGCATACCTTATTTTGTTAGTGGTACATTGAGTCAACCCCCTCTTAAACCTCTATTAACGAGTTGATGATTATAGTTAACTTATTTAGTTTACATGCCATTATTCTCCCTTCAATTTTGAATGAATCATAGTGTAATTTTAAAAAAACGGAAGAAGTTATTATTGGTCTCGGACATATAATGCTAAAGGATTTGACAAATAAAGGATAAAGATTCTACATGCATGGGCTAAAACATGATTGCTATTGCACATGATAAGGAGGTAATGGTTGTTCATACTGATACAGAAAATACAGAGGGTTCGTGTTGAATATATGAGCCGGCTTATAAAGTGTGCCTATTCTCAATTCAAAGGTTAAGCCAGAGCTTTAGGGAGACAAATTAAATACAGTAAAGTTGGATATCCATGTTATATCATCCATTATTGTAAAACAACATGCCAAAAAGCACAAATAGAGTAGCATAAAATTAAATATGTAAAAGTGTAAAATAAATGACACTAGGAATTTATATGGTTCAGCTTTTAGCCTATATCCTCGGATAAAAGCAATAACTAAATATTTCATTATAGAAATATGATAGAGATATAAAAGATGGACACACTTCATTCAACCAAAATCCAAAATACATTCAGAATATCCTATAATATTTTTATCACTGATATATTTCTCAATTCAAAAAAAAAAAAGAATTTATAAATAACAAATAACTCTTTTCTATCACACAATGAAAAGATGTTTGAGTTGTTGGTTTTTCTCTTTGTTTTTCTTCAAGTGCTGCAAATAACTGTATATTTATAGAGCTTGATAGTGCATAAAATCTAAATCTTCATTTAATGGTTTAATAGCATATTTTAAACCAAATTAATATGGCTTTTGACTAATGCTCTACAAGCAAAATGGTGGGCACCGAAAATCGAAGTAGTTGCAGCCATCTCGTTGGACAGTTTATCCAAAAGCTTATCATCAAAGGCTTGAAAAGTCAAGCCAATATATCAACATCCATTAACGAGAATGAAATCAGTGTCTGAAAATATTTGATTATCTAATTTAGGTAGTTGTATAAATTATTGATCTGGTTGTTGTCATGATGAAAGGTCAACGACTAGAGTATTGCAAGCTAATATATTATGTGTCAAAAAGGCATCACAGCATTGGATTTCATTCCGAGTTGTGCTATTTAGTTTTGACCTCTATAAGATTCTTTGTTTTGATGAAGTCATGTAAATGATTCAGCCAAAGTTCCCTTTCTCAATACACTCTTATCACTTATTATACATTCCAGCATTCTTAGAATATCTATTTTGATGAAGTCATGTAAATGATTCAGCCAAAGTTTCCTTTTCTCAACACACTCTTATCACTTATGTATTCCAGCATTCTTAGAATATCTTCGGATTTGTGCAATAAACTCAATAACATTTTCTAACCTTAATTATACAGCTTCATCACTTCACATATAGATATCTGCTTTTCAATATAATGCCATGTCGTTCGCTCCTTTACAGCCACGACGTATTACTCAGATATGCAGGGTTTTTTTTCTTGCTTTACTTGGAACCTACATACAGACCAACAAAAAAGGTGTTTAAATAAATGCATTAGAATATGTATACGCTTAATCTGTTCTGCAAAAATTAAATGCTAATGATTATTAAATAAACGAGGTCGTAAGTGACTTAAGTGCATGTTTGGTTTCACCTTTAGGTGTGGTTAGAATTGATTTAGATCATGCAATTGAGTTAGAATCAATTCTACGTGCAGACCCAAACACACCATATAGTTTATTGGTTATCTACGCCATCATATCGGCTCACCGCTTGCTTCTCTGCAGGGAAAGCCGTGTGTTGAAATTTGTGGGGGCAAAAAAAAAAAAAATTTTAAGACGAAAAACTTAAATCGCGCACACAACAAGGATTTGAAAACATGATTACTGTTAAGGAAAGAAAAGGTTGAAAGACGTGTTTTGCGACAACTCTAGAAAGAAAATTATTATTTATGCCCCAACACCTTTTCGCAGGGCCTTATAGGCCCCTGTTACTCGGAAATTGTTGTACGAGGGCATAATTATATACCTTGGTGGGGCTATTAAATACGATGCTACCATCCGTGGTGCTTCGTTGATCTTAGCCATGCCACAGATTTTTTGTTTTCTTAAGGCTTACAAGATTTCCTTGTTTATTTCGTTTCCGCCCCAAAAACATGAATTGGACCCGCAAGTCTTAACATTTTAGTTTGGCCTCAAAGACAGAATTAAACCGCCCAAACTTTGTTTTCCGAAAAAAAAAAAAAAGACAGAGTTAAACCATTTCTTTCCTTTCAACGTTATTTCCATCCTAATAAAGTTTGTCAGAAGAGTTCTATTGGTTTATGTATCCTAATACAAAACACACTATGGTAGCATTTGATAAGGGGGACGAAGGGGACAGGGATAAAAATATAGGGACAGTGGAGATGGGGACATAAAAAATATTGTCTCTGTATCATGTTTGGTTATAAGGACGGGGATAGACATTGACTTTTCGTTGACCGGTGTTGACTACTGTTGACCATCGTTGACCGACAACGGTCGGTGTTGATCGGTGGTGGTCCGGCGATTGACCAGTGGCCGAACTGCCACTGAAAATTTGTGTCCCCGTGTCTCGTCTCCATTGTCCCCACTTTTTGGAAGAATAGAAATACAGGAAATTTTTGTCTCTGGGATGAAAAATTTTTCCATCCCCGTACTCCATCCCCCTTACCAAACAACATACAGGACAAACTGTTCCTGTATTTGTGTCTCCGTCCCCCAACCCAAATACTAGCTATGTGCTTTGGATTGTTTATTTTGTCTAAATTATTATATCTTGTTCAATCTTAGTCTCCTATGTTTTGAAAACTTTATTATACCTGTTATCAAAAAATCTCTTAAGTGCACAGGAGACTTTTGCCTGAATATTTTAATCAATGTGTTAAGTGTATAGAAAAACTTTTTAAGAACACTTAATTCAACCCCTCTTAAATGTTCTAATACCATCAAGTTCAAAAAAAAAAAAAAAAAAGAGAATTTGAAGGTAAAACTTTTATGTTAGTTTTTTCCGTGTCAACAAGAAGTATAATTGTTTAAATACGTGTTTAAGTCTTTTTGATTGAATGATGTTGGATGCCATTCTTGCAAATTCGGTTATTACTAGTTACCACGAGGGGAATACTAACGGCATTACAAACAAAATTATTAAGGGGAAAAAAACAACTACAAAGAGTTACATGCCCAAGATATGAATTAAATTTAGTGGAGCGCAGACATATATACGCACGCACATGAGACGCGTATATGAGTTGCATTATTACTATTAAAATATATGAGGATATTCATATTAGCCTGAGTTTGTGTCAGATGGCAGAAAAGGTGTAGACTCACATCACGCATACCAGTACTATACTACTCACTGTTGAATGGGTATGGGTCCGTACCATGTCAGTGTTCCATTTTCGTTGCAAGCACCTTCACCCAACATGGTTGGCCTTTTTTGTACCCTCCTTAACATAATTTCTGCCTAGCTTAGGACCCTACCCACTTTTTATCTTCACCCTATTGGCTTTTTAATTGTAAATAAATAGCACCGTTGAGCTTTTTCTTTTTTTATTTCTTTTGAAAAGAAATATTATTAAGAAGTTGCGAGTAACGTAACGTTTATCACAGCATCATGTTTCTCATAGGCTTTGGAATCAGTAACAAAAAGATCAACACTTTTGTGGACACAAAAAAGTTGTGTCCAATAATTAGTTTAGATCAAGCAACGAAATGAAAAAAAGAAAAAGAAAAAGGTGAATTATTTGTCATTGGCCGATCGATCACAATAGTCTTTTACAACATAACGAGAAGATCTCCCCGCGTAAGAGCACCTGTCATATCTTTTTGCAACGGTCTTGCTTACATAAATTCGAATTCCACTGTGCAGGCACAGATGTTTCGTAGCGGCATGTGATTTCTCGGAAATTGTTAATAATTTGTCCTTGCACAAATGCAAGTACATTTGCTTAATATTCTTAAATCCTTCAATTCCATCACATTATTACGTTGGACAAATCAAACCACCGCCAATAAGTACTCATAAAAATTCGTTTTTGCTTACCAAGTAAATCAGAACATAATAAAACATAGAGTTCAGTTTGTATTCGTCGAAAGTGACAAACAATAATTCTCATTATTTGAATACAAAACCAGATAGATTCCACGTTTAGAACAAGTTCTAACACCACTTATTTGGTAAGCAAAAGCAATAAGCCAAATTTCACACATTATTTGGGATTGACAGCGGAACACTTGCTCCTCCTGATTTCCCCTGCGGGACCTGTGAGGACCTCAATGGCTCCCAACTTCTGCATTGACTGTGCAAACTCAGTGAAGAACCTATCTTGTTTGACCAATTCGTAGACAATGTTTTTCGATTCCCCGGTTGTCAGAGGTGCAGCATCTGATTGGAACAGACCCTTGTTCTGGAGAAGGATGGAATAATAGTCACTGTCAAAGCTGGTAGAGCTGTTAGGATCCATTTCTACTGTTGTGGTGGCGTCGCTCAAGCCCTTGCATTTTGTCTTCAAGAACTTAGCATAAGTCGGATCCAAAGAAGGGTCTTGATCACCTTTTCCACTGACGTTGAAAAGTCTGTTACTGAACAAGTTGCAATGACCATCTCCAATTGTGTGTGCCCCTACACATACATGTATATACCCAATGAAGTTAATAATTATGTTTTAATATTGCTGGTTCTGATACTGTGATCATTTGATTAATTCCTTGCTTCCAAATTCCAGTTAGTATATATATTATACAAGATTTAAATATATATACCTGATAACACAACCAGGTCATGCACAATAAGATTTTTACTAGCAAAGTTCTGTTTGAGCTGGTTCAAGTTTTAGGGATACTGTCCCATCTCTTCCACCAGTAAGCACTTCCCACATAGCCTTATAAAACTGCAAATACTAATGATCAGCTAAATTCGTCAAATAAGATTAGTATGAATGTGTGTGAATCACACTTCAATAAAAACCATATACAAATTCTGCAGTATATATGAATTAATTTGTTGTATAATATAATCTGCAAGCTAGCATATGCAATAGTTAGTTTACTTGAACCGAAACAGCGTCTCTAGCAGCCAATGCCAGTATATCAGCACAAGATACAGTTCTGGGACATTTTGCCTCGAGTGCTGCTTTTATATCATCTATGACATCAAAGCCAGACAAAGATTAATTAGGAAGAGCGTCCTTCTCCGCCGTGTTAGTGGCAGTGGAGTCCAACATAACCGAGCCATCACAACCCTGAAATATATTAATCATTTGCAACCATGTCATTTGCTTACTACATATGTAGCTCAAAAACAAATTGCACGGCAATCAGCATTATTGTATGCAAATTTTAAAAAGGTGTATACTAGAAATTCTTAGGTGTTTTTGTAGAGGAAAAAAAAAAGTATGTTTCATTTAATTAACATATTAATTTTGTGAATCATTATGAACTTTTACTTTCTCTATATTAATATAGAGCACTGCTAGGGAGACCGAAATGAGCTTTCCTGATTTAAGTTACCAAACCAACATGTTGTGTAATAATTGGAACAAGAAAAAAGATAAGCGTAGATGCATGGATAAATAAAGATAAAATAGATAATCAATTCCCAACTGACGCATTATTCGGCCCGGACTAGTCATCTAACTCTACAATATTTTCCTTTCATATAATAACTTATACGTGGATTAATAAATGGAATAGAGTTTTTTTTTCTTTTTTTTGGGTTTTTGGTCAGATCACCTAAGAATTCCATTGGATATACAACATATGAAAATCCGGTAGAAATTTTTCCCGAGGCTGCCTCAATGGCAAGCCCCCAAGAAGACAAGAGACTAACACACAGGCTACAAGAAAAAAAAAAAGTTATCTTCATAATAATGCCGTTGGTGTCACTTCTCTACAGTACTAGCCTTAACTGGAGAATATGGAATGCTGAACTACAATGCAGTTGCTCCCTTTTATAGGCGTCCCATGTCATTTTTCAAAAGCAAAAATTACCCAGTTAAGCAATGCATACGATATATGTCAAACTGTGAGTGGGAGATTAATTTGAAAACCACTTGTCTAATTGTAACTTCAATGGTTGCATGCATGTATTGTCTACTAATGCATTAAGATAAGCACCTGTGTACCATTGAATATAGAGGATATAATTGAGAAATGGAGTGTTGTCTAAAACTGTGTAAATAAGTAATCAAATGCAATAAACTCTTTCCCTGTTTGGTAATGACATTCTATGAATTTGTTTGAAGAGTTGAATATATACACTCAGTTCTATCATAGTGGTTATAAATTTATAACGTGCCAGCCCTCTGCATTTCTGTCCTTCACAATCATACGCTTCACATGTCAACCCTCTCTTGGAGCTTTTATTTATTTTCGATTTGACTTAGTATCCCGCCTCGTTCAGCGAGTTGATGATTATAGTTAACTCGTTTAATTTACATGTCATTCTCCCTTCAATTTTGAATGAATCATAGTGTAATAAGAAATTTTCTGTCTCGGACATATATATAGTGCTAAAGAATTTGACAAATAAAGCCTAAAGATTCTACATGCATGGGGGCGAAAACATGATTAAAATTGTATATGCATATGATAAGGAGGTACAATTTGGTTTATTCATAATACAAACTGTGCCTATTCTCAATTCGAAGGTGAAGTCAGAGCATCGGGGGACAAATTAAATACAGTAAAGTTGGATCTCCATATATATTGTTTCGTCCATTAGCGAGAACGAAATCGATATTTGAAGATATTTAATTATCTAGTTTAGGTAGTTGTATAAATTATTGATCTGGTTGTTATCGTGATGGAAGGTCAACGACTGAAGGTATTGGAAGCTAATATATTATAGGTGTCTAAAAGGCATCAGGGTATTCGATTTCATTCCGAGTTGTGCTATTTATTTAGAATCAAGAAATTTTTAAGTGCTTTTTGAGTTAGGCAAAGTATTTATTCTGTTCTATTTATTGATTCACAAATTAGTTATTATATTGAAAATATAGGAAAAGTATAAGACAATAATAGTCTATAAAAGTTATCTGTCAATTAATAATTGGATTCAAGTGTTTTTTCTTGTTCTTGATACATTTAAGTATTTCTTTTTAGAATATTCGGATTTGTACAAAAGACACAAGTAACATCTTCTGACCTTAAGATAGATATCATAAAACCAATCCAATGCTCCTCAGTAATGCGATGTTGCTCCTTTAATTTACAGCCACGACGCCGTATTACTCATACTTGCAGGGGCTTTTTCTTACTTTACTTGGAACCTGCATACCACAGACCGACAAAAAAGGTGTTTTAATTAGTACTATGTTAACTTTTTTATTATTACTTGGTTGAAAACACGGTTAGTTCGCTTTTATCTAACGCTAAATAAATGCATTAGAATATGTATGTGCTTAATCTGTTCAGCAAAGCTGAAATGGCAATGATTTGTGGCGGAGTTTACTGAACACGGTTAGTCTACTGGTTCACTGTGCTTGCTTCTCTGCAGGGAAAGCCGTGTGTTGAAATTTTTGGGGGCAATCAAAAATTAAAGGGACGAAAAACTTAATCGCGCACATAACAAAGATTTGAAAACATGATTACTTACAGCTACGGAAATAAGAGGTTGAAAGATCTGTTTTCCACCTACTCCAGAAAGAAAATTAGAATTATTTATGCCCCAACACCGATTCGTACGGCCTAGTAGGCCCTTGTTATTCGGAAATTATCGTAAGAATGCATAATTATGAATGATATACCTTGGTGTGCAATTAAATTAATATGATGCCCCTTACCAAAAAAATAAATTAATTAATATGATGCTACCATTCGTGGTGTTTCTTGGAGCTTGACCATGCCACAGATTTTTTGTTTTCTTAAGGCTTATTTCTTTATTTCCGCACCCATAGAAATAAATAGGACTCGTAAGTCTCAATATTTTAGTTTGGGCTCAAAGGCAGAATTAAACAGCCTACACATTATTTTCCGGAAAAGGAAAAGAGATAAACTGGTTCTATTGGATTGTTTTATTTTTTATATACTTAGGTTCAATGTTAGTTCAATCCTAATCAAGTTTGCCTGAAGAGTTGAAATAAAAATTTTGACGCAAAAACTATTATATTAGTTTTCTTCGTGTCAACAACTAGTATAATTATTTTAAAATACATATAGAATCGAAACTTCGAAAAAAATTTGAAGCAGGCTCCACAGCCGGTGGACCTTCCCTAACAAGAGGAGCCGCCCTCTTGTCCCACACTATTTGACACAAAATCATAGTCAAACAAACTTCCTCAGTTATAAATTCTAAGCGTACAACTAAAAACTTTTTAAGTCTTTTCGATTGAATGATGTTGGATGCCATCCATGCAAGTTAATTCGGTTATTAATATTGTCACAACAAGGGGAATACAAATGACATTACAAATAAAATTAAGGGAGAAAATACAGCAGAGTTATTACATGGCCAAGATATGCATTAAATGACTGTTTTAGAAGAGCGCAGACAGACACACACGAGACATTTACATCAGTTGAATTATTATTAGTACTAAAATATCTATGTGGATATTCATATTAGTCTGAGTTCGTGTCAGATGGTAGAAATGGAGGAGACTCATGTCACGCATACCAATACGACCCCTTTTTTTTTTTTAATAAACATGCCGATACGATACTACTCACTATACTAGGTTGACTGGGTATGGGTCCGTCCCATGTCAGTCTTATTTCGTTCCATTTCCATTCCACTGATCTAACAGACCAATGGGCCTACCGTTACCCAACATAATTGCCTTATTGTACCCTCTTTAACGTAATTTCTGAATAGCTTAGGACCCAACCTACTTTTTATTTTCACACTATTGGCTTTTTAATAGTAAAAGTATAGCACCGTGAGCTGTTATTATTCTTTTTAAAAAATATTATTATTAGATTTTTATTTTGGTACTCAATAATATTGGTATCCATTTGAATTCAGAAATTATGACTTAATTATAAGTGCTTAAAATGTTAATAAATTTAGATACTGATATATATAAATTTTATAGAGATATTGAAGGAATCCCATGTTATTATTATTAATATTAAGAACTTGCAAGCAACGCAAAGTTTATTAGAGCATCACGCTTCTCGTAGGGCATTTGGAACAAGTGACGCAGACCAATACTATTGGACACACAAAAGTTGTGCCCAACAATCAGATCAATAAACGAAATACAAAAAGTGAATTATTCGTTATTGGCCGATCGATCACAATAATCTTTTGCATAACGAGAAGATCTATCATCTCTTTTTGCAACGGTCTTCCACAAATTCGAATTCCACTGTGCAGGCACGGATGTTTTCTAGTAATATGTGATGTGATTTCTCGGAAATTGTTAGTAATTTGTCCTTGCACAAATGCAAGTACATTTGCTTAATGATATTCTTAAATCCTTCAATTCCATCACATTATGTTGGACAGATCAAACCACCGCCAATTAGTAATCATAAAAATTCGTTTCAGCGCTCAAGTGAATTTTGCATTTTAAAGAAAGCGAGTTTACCGATTTGGTCCTCAAAGTGTATTAATAGAACACGCATGATGAGGTTAGACGCCAAGTTCATTGCCATAATTTTCACATTGATTTGTTTTAACCAACCACTTGCATAATAGGATCATCTCATAATATCAAATGAGACAGACTTGACGTTTTTGCAAATGAAACTTCAACGTGACTACATTCTTTTGCTTCATCGATCACTCAATTTATCTTAGTCCATATTTTGTCCCTACGAAAATCTGGTTTAAGTCTTAAGGTGTTTTAGATAAGCTTATTCTCAGTTTAATATAGTTTTTTTGGGTGACGTGTTTAAAATATTTTATTATAAACAGATTAAGATAATTTTGAAAAAAAAAATTCTTAGATTAAGCCATTATTATTATTATTTTATAGATTTTCTATATAAAGGTCATATGGGAAAACCAATGTCCTGGAATTTGAAGTCGTAGATGACTAAAAGAGAACACTCCATATTTTGAACCCTATCCTTGTGGGTGAACTTGCATATGACTCAACTTACTTTTTTTGAGTTAACCCTAATTGGGTTAGATTAAGTTATTATTCCCTCCATCTACTTTTAATTATTTTATTGGGAAATAGTGTAAATCTAGTATATTAAAAAAATGGATGAAGACACTATTTGTAACAGCAATGTTAGATATACAATTAAATTGTATAATTAGTGCACATCACACACCTTATCATCATTGGATTTGATGAATAAGTGGGGATTAAAATATCATATTCAATAATGATAAAGTATATGATATGTATTTATTGTGTAATTTAGTTGTACATAAAATATTATTCTATTTGTAAATATGTACCTAAACAATATTGTGATTAGAGAAATAAACAATAAATATAGTGCAGTTGATGAGTGGCAGGTAGGGGTAAATGTGAATAGGGATGGAGGACAAAAAGGAGAGGGCACTGTAGATAAAGCAAAATTTGAAACGAGTGGCCGTTGAAGTACAAAAAGAGAGGTTCACAAGCTGAGCTACAAAAACATCAATGCAACACAAAATCAAAACACACAAACGAACGAGCAAGGTCATCCTCAAATTTAAAACCTGTCTGTCTTGTCTCCAACGCCATTCCAACAAAAGTCTGTCTCACTCGTGCACCAAAACAAGATAGATAGAGAGAGAGAGAGAGAGAAACAAACAAGAGTAGAGGGAGAGTGTGTGTGTGTCTTAAGTTGTGTGTGTGAAGAAGATAAGGATGACAGGGGCAGTGATGGTGAGCAAGGGCGGTGGATGCGGTGGTGGCGGTGGTAGAAGCGGAAGGAGGGTGGCTGCCAGAGCCGCCGAAGAAGATGAGCAGAACCAGGTGTCCCCCGTGGCGGTTCTGTTGGCGGCTCTCAGGAAATCAATGGTGGCTTGCAGCGTGGACAGCCCCAAAGATGTCATCTCCGCCGTTCATCCAATGGAGATTGGATGGCCTACCAACGTTAAGCACGTGAGCCACGTGACCTTCGATCGCTTCAATGGCTTCCTTGGTCTTCCCGTTGAGTTAGAGGTCCATGTTCCCGCTCCGGTTCCCAGTGCTAGGTGTTATTTCTTGCTCCCACTTTCTTAGATTTCAAATGGGGTTCGCTTAGAATGCTAAAAAATTTATTTTTATTTTTATTTTCCTTTTCTGATTCAAAGAGGTTTCATTGTTGCTGGCATGTTTCTGTGTATGTGTGAGTGACAGAAAGAGAGAAGACTTTCATCAAAGCCATGGTTTTATTTACTTCTAGCTGAATTATTATTTTGGGAACTAATTAGTTTTTTCAGGAAGGTTTTTTCTATTGTAAGTTTGTTTTAATAAATAAGCTTATCCAAACACACTTGAATGCAAGTGAAGAGGACAGTTTAGTGGCTAGAAGCTCTTGTTCATTTCTACTGTAGGGGTTGACGGAGGAATGAAATGAGTCATACAATACAAGAACAGTGGGGAGGGATGACACATTATCTTTAAACAAGATTTTTCCTTTTTTCCTTTGGTTGGGAGAAAAGTAGCAGAAAGGGGTTAAAAGTTAGATAATTGAACATTCTTGTGTGATAACGAAAGCAGAATTAAAGGGTTTACCTTTATTATTTGCTGAAAGGCATGCCTAACGGAAACATAGGATTAAAAGGTTCTTGTATTTTCTTACTTTTTTGTGCATAGTTTATAGAATGCACTTAGTTAAAGCAATTTTCTTCAATTTATCATTGCAAAATGGGGAAGCTTATAATTGATTTTGAGGTCGGGGCACATGTAGATTGTGTGCTTTCTTGGGCATGAATTAGAATGCCTGGTTTGAATTCATTGAAGCAAGTACCGTTCCTATATTTAATTACCGTTTCTCGTGACCTACGAACCATTCGCTCCTATTAAATTTTGTGTGTTATCGAATCAAGTAATTATTTTTCCATCTTTATACATATTCTAATGTGATTTTCCATCGCCAATACTTGCAGCGTTAGTGTGTTTGGTGTCTCAGCAGAATCAATGCAGTGTTCTTATGATTCAAAAGGAAACAGTGTCCCCACTATTCTCTTGCTAATGCAGGAGCGACTTTACTCACAAGGAGGCCTTAAGGTACCTAATTTCTCACACGTTTTCTCATTTAAATAACACTTAGGCTTTATCACTCAGTTTCAGATTACAAGATTAATTATCCTTTTGCTGTCTCTTTTCAATGAATTTTCAGGCGGAAGGTATATTCCGGATAAACCCAGAAAACAGTGAAGAGGAGAACTTGAGGGACCAACTGAATAGGGGCATTGTGCCAGATGACATAGATGTGCATTGCTTGGCAGGACTAATCAAAGCATGGTTCCGAGAGCTTCCTTCAGGAGTGCTTGATGGACTTTCCGCTGAGCAAGTTCTTCAGTGCAACACAGAAGAAGAATCTGTTGAGCTTGTGAAGCAGCTAAAGCCAACTGAGTCAGCCTTGCTCAACTGGGCCATTGATCTCATGGCTGATGTTGTTGCAGAAGAGGAGTATAACAAAATGGATGCAAGAAATATTGCTATGGTCTTTGCTCCAAATATGACTCAGGTATGCAACCATGTTAGTTATTCGTTGTTCACATATTCTTGGAGTACTTGCATTTTATTTTACATGTTATGACATCCTTGTGATTTTGGGTAGATATGATATGGAATTTTGTAAGAACAGAAAATCTGTCATCTTTATCTGCAGTATTCATTACCAAAGGTGACACAATAGACAATTCTATGCTGTTATAGTTAGATTCTATACGCATGCTAACTAAGTATGCACACACTGGGAAATCATCTATCTTTAATTTGCATTTCTATTTTGTGTCCTGGAACAGATGTCTGATCCACTAACTGCTCTGATGCATGCGGTCCAAGTGATGAATTTACTAAAGACCTTGATACTGAAGACACTTAGAGAGCGCGACGAAACATCAACAGCAGGATATTCACCCATGTCAGTTCATTCATCAGATTGCCAATCTGAGGATGAATATGACAGTCAGCAAGAAATGGATACCAGCGGGGAACTGAGAGGGACGAAATCAGATTATGATGATCATGATGATGCTCACTGCAGCCATAGCAGTGAAGAGGAAGGGGAGGCTGAATCTTTAAGCGATATAGAGGAATGCTTCTTGAAGAGTTTGGATGAGAACACAGAAGAATGCTCAGAAGAACCTGCAGGTTGTTTGCAAGAGGAATTTGCTAGCCCCAAAAGCTGCTCAGGCTATAAGGTGGAATCTGCTATGTCATCTACTGATATCAAAACTGAGCATTCCTGCCCGAATAGTTCCTCTCCTTGCGATGAGACGAGTACAATGCTGACCGAAATGGGATCAAATGTTGGCGGAAGTAGTCCTTCAACAGGAAGTACAGGCACCAGTGATGTGGTGATAGTAGATAAACTTACAGATTCTGTTTCACTGGTGCCACTGTTTTCATCTAGTTAAGAACTGAGTTTCCCTTTAGCAGTATTTATTTTAGTACATTGTTTCAGATTTTGCCTCAACAAGCAGGGTTGCTTGTGTAAAGTAATTAAATAGATGGAATAGGTAGTAGTGTTTGTTTGTTGTGGATTATGGGTAGGTTATGTTCAGTTTAGGGCTGAATTTGACCATGTTCTGTTTGTTCCAGTACTCGTTAGTTCTATGACAGATGGGGAAGGGGACACAAGCATTGTTGATTTGTTGTTCTGTATATTCAGTTTATGGAAGTTGTATGCAGATTGATGAATTCTTAGGAAACAGGAGTTTGATTTAGCCTGAAATGGTGCTTCTTGTGGATGCTGTGTACGATCTAGATTTAATGGAATTTCCAGACTACATCACCGTAATATCTCCATGTCCTTTCACAATTTACAATATGCACAGGTGATTCTTCATGTTATTACTTAATCGGTAAATTACCCTCATCTCGATTGAGATACGTAGAAATGCAACTCACACACACATTCTAATTATCCAGTTTACACTCATACCCTCTTTGCTTGTCAAATTTTAATTATTTATATTACAGTCACATTCCTCATTCACATAATACCATTCGTAAATTTAACAGAATGATATTTTTTATGATGTTAATTGTTTCTAATTAATAAAATTTTAAAAATATCCTTAAACTTAATGGAGTGGGTACATGTATTTTTATAATTTTATTAATTAAAAACGATTAATACCATAAAAATGACATTCTGTTAAGTTTATTAGCGGTGTTCTATGAATGACAAGTATGACTATAATATAAATACTTAAAATTTAACAAGCATATAGGGTATGAATGTAAGCCGGACAATTAGAATGGGTGTAAGTTTTATTTTTACAAATCTTAGAAAAGGTGAGTGTAATTTATCCTTATTTATTTATTACCCCTTTCGTTTTAGAATAAATATACTATTGTTTTTGGATGTTACATAAAATTAAGATGATTATTAAATAAATAAGATTACAAAAAGGTTAAAATATTCTTTATCTTGCACTTTACATTTTCTATTAAGTCATAACAGAGTTACTCATATCCATTACTTCTCTCTCGAATAAATAAATATAGATATAATGAAAATAAATAAATTATTGATAGATTGAAATACAAAAATAATAATTAATTTGAAATAAAAAAAGCTCAAAATCCATAGTTATTTTGAAATGAAGGGAGTAAATGATAAGTTTTGAGTTGGGAAGTCATTGATTTTCAATTATGCTAAGATCACATTAAAAATGAATCCTCTCAAGTGCAAATTACAAATAAGAGAGCCATGTCTTAATCTACCCTCTTAATTTTTCAACGTGTACTTTCTCATCTTTTTAAAAATACAAAAATTAATAGTATAGATCAAGACACGATATTCTCATGTATAATTTCCAGACGAGGGAATCTATTTCAATTCACATCATATGTTACAGCAATCAATCTACAGCTTCAGAAATCCAACAAGAACGGAGGAATTTAAATCAGTGGGACCAAACTAGACCTACTCTTGCCTGCCATTATATGCCCGCTGGGCCATGTCTTCCCCTACCAACTTTCCCAATGCCCAACCTTCCTGCATCTTAACCTAGGAACGTGATCAACTGAATGTCAAAAGACAACCAAACCTCTTCTGAAACAATGTTATTAGTAGAGCTACATAGTCATGGAACAAACATGTCACATCATCCCTTCAAAATCAACAACCATGTCAAACCTAATTGACAGAATTGAATTGAATTGAACAAATAATAATAATAATAATTTAAGAAAGACAGCGATGAAAAAAATACTACTTATTTATTAAAGTCAACAAACATATTAAAATCATTCTGTAAAAAATTCAGAAAAAAAGGAAGAAAAGAAAGAATAATGCAGCAGTCTACAATCCACAATGGATTATGGAACGAAGTGCAGAAATTATGAACCATTGAATAGAGAATAAAACATAAAAAGTGGTGTGTACAATTCTGTTTAAGTATGCATACAATTGAAAATAAATAGGGCCTCCCATCTTGTCAAGAATAAATACTGGTGAAGCTAAGCCTTATAACCATAAGGGATACTCAGAAACCAGAAGAGTGATTCAGAAAAAGAAATCCTCACAAATACTCAGAATCATTTAAGAAGCCAAACAAGCTTCCCAGAAGAGCCTGTTCTTTTCCATCTCATCCAGGCCTGAATCATCAGACACACAGGACTTGAGGCACTGTTCTTTCATCTCATCATCTTCACAATATGAAGTCCCATAAACAGTACCAGATTTCTTCTCATCCTCATCAATATCATCATCAGCATTAAAAGACTCCCACCTTTTTAGCTCAGCAGTACTGTTGCCAGTCTCAGCTTCATCATCATAGCTGCAAGACTGAGCATCATCAACATCATCTGCTAAGTGAATTGATTCATAAGCATATTCACCCTTGCAATCAGCTTCAGAGTCACCAGTGGCCTCAAGAAGCATGTAGCCACCAGAGACATAATTATTACAAGTGCCCTTCAAATCCATCAACCTAGCTTGTGGCAACGGTTTGAGTCAGATGTCTTGGAATCCTGCAAACTGTTTTTGGACACAATTCAATACTGCTAGGTAAATAATCTATATCTACCACCAGGTACTACTGCTACACCAGAAAAGAAAACGCGGGGTGTCTTTTGTTGTGTTTTGTGTTTCCTTTTGGTGACATTGATGGGGCAATCTGACTTTGAAACCTTTGGCATCCCTCAAATGGGACTAGTCAGTGGTCACTAAATATTAGTAAAGGAGAAGGATTCATCGGCCTCAAGGTCACATTCTTCTAGATGGATGGACACCAACAGTAATAGGGATGCGTTCCCACGCTCTTCTAGAAGAAACCATACAAATTGACATAAGTACTGAGTTGAATGGGAATTATTAGTATAATCTTGGTAGCCTCGGCACGTGATACGTATACAAGATGTTTTTACGCCAGATCTTTCATATAATCTTCTTTTTATTAGTTATTGGGTTAAATCATCCAATAAAAAATGATAATCATCTAATAATTAGTAATAAAGGGTTTATGATAGATCAAAATATAAGAGGTTCAACTTATAATTTGACACAAATACAATGCCTTAATCCTACGGCAATGAATTTCCAATGTATTTTGCTTCCATGTATTGAAGTTGATGGATCTCAAGTCAAGTTAGATAGGCGTATGACTCTTTCCAAATCTCTTGCATTTAGTATGTAGGAAGTGAGCTGAGGTTTGGAATGGACTCAGAAAAAAAAATCAATCGATTTGATTGATAAATCAAATTTTGCACTTAAATGTTTTAAAAATTAAAAAATGATTTTGTTTATCAAATTTAATAGGATTTGATGGGAATTGATTAATTTAAAATTTTAAATATAAATCAAATTAATTTTTATTTTAATAATTCCAAATACCATCTAAGATATTCTAAACATAAAAATTATTTTTTTTAAGTCAATTCAAATCCTATATATTTCATATAATTATTTCAAACATAAAATTTAACTTATAAATCAAGTCAATTCAAATCAATTTAAAAATTCAATCATTTCAAATACTATTTGATGAAAAAAGTAAAAGACTTTCTATAAACCAGGTTGTCTTCAAGTTAAAAATTGTATATACAATTCAAGGTGAAGAACCAGTAGTCACTATGTTAACTCTAATAATCTTTCAAAATGACCAATTAAGAAATCCGCAATTGATAATTCCAAATTTTTTTTGTATAATTAGAGATCTTTTATTTATAGAGTAAACATGAACTTTGATTCCTAAAAGATGCATACCATGTTAATTTAATCCTTAAAATTTTTTGACATTAAATATATTCTTTAAAGTTAAAAGGTGACATTACATCAATCTCCAATATAGCTTTTGAGGTCACAAAGGTCCATAAAAGTTAAAATGTACATAACACTACTTTAGTCATCAAAAGATGCGTATGATATCAAATAAGTCTCTTGAAAACTTATAGATTGATTTTACGTTCACAGTTTAATTTAGAGACCCAAAATACATGTTTACTTATAGTATCACTGTTATTTTGAGCTTATAGAGAATTAGTTGAGTTTATTTCTAGTAATAGAATCCGGTGAACCAGTGAGCTACTTCACCCAAAAAATATTGTTTGCTGAAGTTTAAAAATTAAGCTACGATTAAGGCAAAACTCATGTCGTAATGTGTTTATGATATTCTAATTCTAATTCTAATTATGTGACAAGTCACAATATTCTCCAATCCTAGGATAGAATTTTGGCTTATATTGTTTTTTTTTTTTTTTTGGTCTGTGGCTTATATTGTTGTCATGGTCTGGTGAAACCCGTGTTGGATAATGGGGATGCGAAAACATGTTATGGGCTGCATAGCCTGCAAGAAAAATACATTAAGGCAGCCAGCTTAGAAAAAGTCTTTGCTAACTTTTGAGTTTCGACCATTTTTCTGCTCACGATTCCAACGGAGCGGAAGAGAAAGTTTCAAAGTATTGAAAAAGAAACTAAACAACAACGGGAGATAGGGAAGAGAAGGGTAGCTGCTATCTTTTACCTAAGCAAGCAACAAGAAGAGACCTTGTGACTCACGGTAAATAATTGAACTTGAACGGCATTGAACTTGAACTTACAACTATATAGCGTGGCTATATTAGTTTAACAGGACTGTTGAAAGGATCAACTAGTATTAGTTTATATTTGTAATAATAATAATAATAATAATAATAATAATAATGAGGTTGAGGTGTTTTAATTTACATATTTGAATCGGGTCCCATTCGCTTTTGCTTGCACCAACTGGTACTTTCTTTCACGTATTCATGAAAATAAGAGGGTTAAACGTTCTTTTTTGACGTACAATTAATTTAATAACTATAAATAACATTGTGTCTCTTTATATTTTGTTTTGTTTTTTCTTATTGTAGTTCGTAACAAAAATTGAATTTTTGAGCTTTATCTGAATTCTCTAACCATCCACCCACACCTAACACGGCTTTTTTTATTTGCCTTTTTTATTATTTCCATTCAGAAAATAATAAATGACAGTAAAACATCAAGTTTGAAACACGGGTGTGCTTATTGAATAGATTAAGGAAAAAATTAATCAAACATTGGGACCACACAGTTGGTGGGTGATGGCCACTCGGTTCTTGAGGGAGGAAAAAAAAAAACACAGAAAAGAAATTCATATTAATTATATATAACCAGAAAGCTTGACTTTTGTGGCAGGCACAGGAACCACGTTGACATAGCGACCTTTTATGCGTGTGGGCAATTGTTATCGCCATCAGCTAAGCTTAAGAGGCCAAGGTGTCTAAAACAAGTTGCTGACGATCATGATTTGTGCCTATTGAGAATGATTACCATGGAAGAGAAAACCGGACCGGACCGGCCGGTCCGACCGGTTCGACCGAACCGTCACGCAGCGTCAGTTAACCCTCAAACCGGACG
Source organism: Dalbergia cultrata (assembly GCA_031216105.1). Taxonomy (NCBI): domain Eukaryota; kingdom Viridiplantae; phylum Streptophyta; class Magnoliopsida; order Fabales; family Fabaceae; genus Dalbergia; species Dalbergia cultrata. The sequence goes on along the minus strand of CM062353.1, from coordinate 6,354,646 downwards.
AAGTCAAAGCCGTCAAAACCGGTCGAGCAGGAAAACCGGAAAGCCGTGAATCGGACCGGTTGAACCGGTCCGGAGACTTTGAATTTTTTTTTTTTTTTTGGTTTTGAAGTTTAAATATTGATATTTTGTGACAATCATAAAGAAAAAATGAAGAAAATGGAACCAAAAAATGGTACTAACAAAAATTATTGGATTATATATATATATATATATTAGTTTCGAAACTTAAATACTGATATTTTGTGATAGTCACAGAGCAAAAATGAAGAAAATGGAACCAAAGAATGACACTAACAAAGATTATTGGATTATAAACCTATGAATATTTTTTTTTTTGTTGATTATGTTAATATTAATGATTTAATATATTTTTTATATTCTAATTAATCATATGTCTATATTTAAATATATATTTTATTATATTAGGTTCAAGTTGAGTCACCTCTAAACCTTTGAACTAAGACTTGGCCAGGTTCGATGCGTCGGTTTTCTCTTCCTTGATGATTACATTAGTAATGCATTTACTTTCAATTAATGACTGAATTTTCTACTATTCGTGAAGTTTAGCTTAAACATAAATTTATGATAAGTATGAAAGATTTTCTTGGTATGGTAACATGATATTTTTTTTTTCTGGTTTTGGTCTTTGGGCGCATCCTACTAAGATATTTTCGTTATTTTTTTCAAAAATATAATTTGAACCTTTGTCCTCATGAAAAGTAGCATGATAGATTTTGAATATATAGTTTAAAGTAATAACTTTTTCCTATCAAGAAAATTATCCGTTTTAAATTTTTTTAATGAAATATTATTTGCGTCGAGGTTAGTAAAAATATGAATCTTGTGTCCTCGTACGCGTTGATGATTTGCAATTCACTGGGCCTCTGTTTAGATATTTTTATTGTGGATTGTGGATTTGTGGTTGGAATTAGATTACCATATATTTGAACGAAAAGGGTTTTTATTCTCATTTTCAAAAGTTATAGTGAAAGTAAATGAAATGACAATAATTATAAGATTTTATTGTTCTCATATTATTTGACCTCAAACACATGAAACGTTAGGATATTAATGAAAAAATACTTAAATAATATTTCACGTAAGAGTCAAGTACATCACCTATTCTGCGTGAGAGTGATGAAATAAAAGTATATGTATGCATTAAACAAATTAAATAACAAAAATATACAAACATTCCCGCGCCTATGTATCTGTCGCCTCTGTAATGATCCAAACATTTCCATTTTCTCGCATTTCTTTCCACTGCCATCATCAATTGTGTCCAACCTAATTTGGTGTGATGTAGTATTTTAAATGGAAAAATGAAATGATCCTTAAGTCTGGCTTCGGCTACAACTTGGCGATCCTGTGGGCTGTGGCACTGTCACGGATTATCTATCGCCTCCACATGAAATAGCTGCTAACTTGCACATCTCAAAAGTTTAGGGAGGGACGACTGAAAAAGGTTCAGGTACGTATTGAATCAACTCGCAGCTCCTCAAGGATTTATTTAGATTGGTGGTAAAGAATAAAAATGAAATAGAATAAACTAAAATACTCTTAATTTTATTATAATTTAATTTTAATAAACTGTGAATGTAAAAATTAATTTTACAGTTATCTAATCTTGTATTAACAAGTAACTGCAAATCACTGATTAACAACAAAATTAATCCCAGTTTATTATGACTTTGAAAATAATAATAAAATAAAATAATATTAACTAGTAGTATAGTACACATCTTAATTTATTTCATATACCATTTTCTTTTTTCCTTAAGATAGGAGCATAACAATGAAAATAAATAAATGATAATTTACTATTTTATTCACATTCATTAGTGTTTTTATTTTTTTTCCTTTCAATTTATCTGTTAATATCGAAATAATAATATCATATTTTTTTTTGGTACACAAATTTAAAAGTTTATTCCCCTTCAGCTCTTTTTTACTCATCATTACGTTCAAAACAAAGCCTAAAGATTCTTATCTTCAACTGCCATCCCTTACGAATCCTAAACTCAGCGACTCCACCATCCCAACCCACTTTCAACGGAAGTAACTGATCCGACAGTAAATATTCCGAACAGAATATACTCAACCGTCTGTGTCTTGTCATAAAGTACTGTAAATTCATCATTACTCTAGCAGTATACGATGTTATGTTTAATTCGAAACCGTGTATCTCCAAGAATACACATAATTTCCATGATGCTGCTGCCAATTGGCTAATAAATAGGCTCAGCGATAGTTGGCGGCTGCTGTAAACCAGATTCCCCTTATCACCTGTGAGCAACAAGAAAGTAAAGTGAAAAGTGAAAGCAAAACAAAACGTAACGTGGTCGTTGACGTAGGGAGCCAAACGAAAAGTTATCCTCTTTATCCTGGATGAAACTACAGAAAGACAATACAATCAATAGGCCTTCTGGGGGAAAAATCAATAAATTAATAATCAATGTCTAAATGAAATTCCATGTTACAGAAATTACAAATTGTATAAACATCGGATGGGTCATGAATTACAATGTGAATTATACAAAATTCCATTGTTAAGCTTCATCAGTAAGGCTTACTCTGCTTGTTGTCCCTCTTAAGCTGAACCTTTAATTTCTTACCTACTAATTGGAATCCGTTCATCATACTAATGGCAGATTGAGCAGCTTCTGGAGAATCATAACTAACAAACCCTGTAAATGGGAGCGCTTCAGATACAAGCTCCACGCAAAACCATCAAATTCATCAATAAACGGGGCGCAGGCTTACCAAAACATTTGCTAACACCGGTTGCTTTATCCACAAAAACTTTAGCACTCAAAACTCTACCAAATGGTTGAAAAGCATTCGCAAGCTCTTGATCTCCATATTCTTGAGGTATGTGATAAATAAAGAGATTGGCACCAGGTGGTCCTAAGTCCGAAAATAAAACACCCACCAAAATTATCACCAGCTAATCTTTTTTAAGAAAAAGTGATCATAAAAATACAAATACGCATGTATCAACAAAATTAAAAGCATGCATTCAAGTATACGCAAGCACACGAAAGATGTAGATGACAACCTTCAACCTGACCACCAGAACTTTTGCCGGCACTTGAAGATGTACCGGAGCTGCTATTCCCACCTGCAGGTGAAATGGAACCAGGAGAACTACTCATAGGCCTTGGACTAATCATTCCTCCAGCGTATGCCATTGGATGTTGTAGACCTGGCACAGCAGGATAAGAGCCAACGTAACTTGCAGGAGGCACAGGATAATTTCTAGGGTTCATACTGGGGCCAAGATCTGGCCGCAATGCATTTGCTTGACTCATATGTGGCATCATGTTATGGAAACCAGGTTGATTCTGCATTGGTGGCATTCGGTACGGCATGAGCCCATAACCTCCAGGAGCCTATCAAGAGAATATGATAATCGTCATACAAACCAATATCAAGATGTCAGGCTAGGACACCCAAAAAACATAAAAACACAAATGTAATTACATCTGATTAAGAGAAACTGCATGAATTGAATAAAAATAGCTATTAACCAACACCGTAATGTATTACAATAGAACTGACCTGATAACCATATCCATTATATGGAGGAACATAACCCATTGGCAAGGCTCCAAACAATGACGGGTGCTGAGAATCAGCATGTGGCACGTTGGAAGTTTGGGACTGTGCTCTCTGAGCTCTTCGAGCTTGTCTTTCCTTTTCAGTATCAGCCCATTTGACAACCAAAGGAACACTCGAACCCTATAGAAGATAAAAACAAGTATCAGATGGTATATGTCCAAATTGACATCTCAAATGAGTAATATTACTGACAGTTTTCATCATGACTTGACAACATATCAGCCAAACAAAAACAACAGGCATTGAGCTAGTGCAACTCTACCACAGCACCATTTTGCAATCTGCTTTCATTTGTATTTATATTATTTTGACTGAAACTGTGCATCAGTGTTTGTGTAAGAGTAGCAACTCCCAGCTTGAGATTTATTCAACTTGGGCTCATTTATTGCAAACATAAGATAAAGTCTCACGGGCAGAGACTGAGTTTCTGTTTCCAAGCTAGGATCCAGTTTGACCATGTCATATAAACACTGAGACAAGCCTAAGCCTGGAATATTATCTTATGCAATCCAATGTACTATGTAGGGAACAAAGCCAATCTTAGATTTCCAAATCAAGGATATGGACAAGAAAGTTAAAATAATAAGTATTTGTGCATCTACAATGAAATCTAAGACACATGGTTAAAATGTTCATGTCTCTCACCACCAAGATTTTGTGGCTGAATGCCGCTTGAAGGTCCAAACTGCAAACACCATTTACAACTAAAATTGTAATTGAGTTTAAAAGCATGCATTTTTCATTCTACCATACAGAAGGAACCAAAAACATGTTATCCAATTTAAAGCAGTCCATATGTGCTTGAATGATTAATCATGCCATCTAAGTCAGTCTGAATTTCAGTTATAAGGCCATGTCTTTGCATGCACTGCATCAGAAAAATTATACATAGAACCATCAAATTGCCAGGCATTATCAATCAGCTAACAATATCTAATTATATCCCTTCCTCCATAAAAAATAAAAAACGACAACATAGAAAAAATTTTAAACAGAGATTACGTGCATTATATCACACAACCAACTCCACTGCCAAATTTAAATTAGTGTGAAAAATTCAGGTGAAACACCAACCTCCATTTTATGCTTTCCATTGATTGCTTCCAAAGCAGCAAGGGCTTGTTCTTTGGTTTCATACTTCAAAAATGCACAACCTATTACAAAATAGGAGAACTTTGAACAAAGCTTTGAGGTTAAGAAATACCAGAGCCCTAAAGGAATAAAGGATAGAAAAAGCTACAAAGTGAGCACCTTTACTTGTTTGCTGAGAACCTCTTAAAATTTGTAAATCTTTTATAGTTCCAAACTGGGAGAAAAGAGCAGCGACTTCAACTTCGGAAACATTCTTTGGAAGCATGCCGATGAAGAGTTTGTGTTCTGGATTCAAGGACAACAAGAAAAATACTTATCAAACTCTAGACACAAGTCATCAATATTACAAAAGCGTAGGAATGAAAATCAGAATTGAACTCCTGAACCGAACACTAATAATGAAAATATATCACACCTAATCTTTCCAACTCGCCATCTGCATACTTCACTTGTAATGGACTAGCAGCCTGTAATGGGCACAAAATAACACAATGCATCCCAATCAGAATGAGAAAATAACATCAAATCATATGGTTATTAAAGCAATAATAATCATAGCATCATCACTTCAGTCTCAGCGCTTCATGGAAGGCTCTGGATGATCAAGAAATCAAAATTTTCAATAGTATTCCGTTTTAATGTATATCTAGATAACAACTATCTAGAACAATCATCAAACACAATAATATCATGCAGGCAGAAGCCCACATTTTAAGTTTAGTGACCACCTGAAAGTGGAGCATGGCCTAGAGAGTCACTTTTGCCGGTTAAAATAATTCCTAGGTTATAAAATCCCAAAAATGTGCATAGAAAAAGATCTTCAGAAAGAAAAGTCCATCATCAAAATAATTCTTCTTAAATTAACAATAACAAACATAAATTCCATAATTCATGAACATTACCAAACCACAAAATTCTGCAGATTTACACAAAATTTTAACTTATTTAATAATTACATAACTGACTTTCACCAGCAAAACCCTGAACAGTCTATTTTCCTTGGCTCAATTCTATGTAAATATGTAATGCATTAAAGGGTCTTCCCTATTCAATCTCATCAGAGGATTCATTGTTTTATCTTCAGGCATAAATTTGTCTATTTCCATAAGAGAAATGCTACAAATAGCTGCTGAAGAGACTAATGGCTCTACCCATCACCTCCAACCCGAAGTGCCATACACAAAACACACTATGGCCAGCAAAGCTATATAAGGTGTCTCCATTGAATAATCATGTCAATAATTTTCAAAATAATAATAAAAAAAAGAACTTGCTATGTCACAGAAAGTTTGTCAACTTGAAAACCGTGTGCACAACTGAATAATATGAACAATGGAACACCTCATGTCAGCTCAATACCAAGCCGGGAAGACAGCATGAAAGCTACAAAATAAAAGCTATATTTACAGTAAATATGAAAACCAACATGTACATAGAGACGAGGACCTCAAACTACGATTGCTAGGGACTTCTGCATCATAATCATCACCATGCAGCTATCTAATTTGAGAATGAACTGACAGAATTCAGAAATGATTTCCAAGAACTCCCAGAAATTTGTTAATCACATAAACGAGTTGTAGTCAACCCAATCTCTACACTGAAAATTAGCATTAAAATCGAGATATTAAAGTTCTCTGCGCATTTCAAGACTCGAGAAAGGATCCATGCAGAGGATGTCTGGACTCGAGAAATCAGAGATCCATTGATTATCCAAATAGAATGTCTCCATCCAAGTAGAATGTATGAAGTGTCAATCCTTGGGCGACAAAAATTATAACAAGAGTCCTTTCAAAATGAGGGAAAATTACATGATGCATCTGCTAGCATTGCATGAAACATATTTATTAATTAGTAACTGTTATTGGTTATGTGTTCAATTATAACTACAGCAAGTAGATATATCAACATTATCAAAATTATAAAAATAAAGTATAAAATAATTTTCTATACCTGTCCCTTAAGTCTCTGTTATATTTCTTAATGCTTATAAATGGTTCAGGAATAAGACCTAAATAATATAAATGTTAAAAGAAATATTAGAGATAAGATGGAAAATAAACTAAAAATTTATCAATATATTAAGCCAAGGATAACTCATCCCACACTTGGGATTCCATAATAATCTGGGCTCGTAACAGAATCTTAAGCATGACCATATTTATAAAATAACTGTGACAAATAACACTTCTAATTTACCAAGAATCTTCAGTACAGAGACCACAAGGCTGCGCCAATACTTTATAAAATTAAAAATTCATTCTTAGAGGAAATAAGGGGCAGAGAGATTGGTGACCAGCTAGAACAAGAATAACTCGAGAAAAACCATGATATACTATTTTCAATTGTGCATATCAGGCGGAAATATCATGAATATGCTTGCGCTCATCCATTTCCATGAAAATCACAAACTTGGCGTAAGGCCTTCCAATGGCCAACAATCAATAGTTAAGACTTAAAGATAAGGACTCAACAAAACACACTCCCACAATGTGGAACACTTAAAAGTGAGTGCTTGAAGCTGCAAGAGTGAGCTGAGTCGGTTACTCCAAATATAGTAACTACGACCACATAAAATTCCTAAAATTGGACACATGTTCTTGCCCAATTAAGACACTCATCATTACTACTAGGTAGTCGTCAGCATCAGCAACAATATAGTAGAATAATAGCGACACATTTATAGTGTCATTCCCTTATCATATCATTCCATCAAACGGATCACTTTCAAAACTATCATAAAAGCAACAATCAACCAAAAAATAATAAAAATAAAAACTAGAGTAGCATGAAAATTGCACCAACCCCTGGCAATGTTTTCTTATTATGACAGGCATTGACGGCCTTATCAGCCTCTTCCCTCGACGGACAAATCACGAAGCAGCAACCTGCGGCGGAAACGAAAAAAACAAAAAAAAAAAAGGAGAAGGAAAAAACAAAAAACAGAAAGCCGCGAAATTAGGGTTGGAAGTTAGCACAACGGTTCTGAAACTGAACGAATCTGAGGAATCTTGGAAACGAAGGGAGAACAAAAAAGGAAGAGAGAGATAGAGAGATTTGAGAGGAAGGAAGCGGAGAATGCGAGATTCGGAATGAATCGGAGGGAGGCGGTGAGTAGAGGCGAGTAGAGAGAGAGAGTGAGAGACAAACCTCGAGAAGCGCGCGTGGCCTTGTCCTTGATGATGTTGACCTCGTCGACCAAGGCGAACTCCTTGAACATTGCGAGTAGCTCCGACTCCGTCATGTGCTTCGGAACCTGACCTACGAACAGCTTCACACTCTCCTCGCTGGATTTGCTCTCTTCCTTCCCTTCCGCCATCAATGCCTCTCCTCTTATTAAGCTTTCTCTCTCCTCTCTCTTCTTCTTCTGTCTCTCTCTCTCTAAAATCTCGGTGTCTGTGTGTGTGTCTGTGTCTGTGTGTGTGTGTTTGGAGAGCACTGCAAATCTCTATCTCTCTCTCTCTCTCTCTCTGTGTTTGTGAGATTTGGATTTGGTATTTCGGAGTCGTCTCTGTGGGAAATTGGGGGCTTGCTTTTCTGGATGGCAAAAACTTTGGATCTTGAATTCAATTCAATGCCTAAATATAAAAGAATTTAACAAAATTTTCTAATTATTAAAAGGTTTCACATAGGACACGTTTTTCGCCTCTTTTTACGGTTATGCCACTTGGTATACAGCTGGTAGTGGCGGTAGTGGCGCCTGCGTGTGCTGGCTCGATTTGCACTTTCTTCCTTCCCCCTCCCAACAAACGAAACTACTCATTAGCCAGTTTGGCAGTTATGTTTTTTCTTTTCTTCATTCTGTCCGTTTTGTTTTTCTTTTTCTACTTGTTAAATATATATATATAGTTAAATTAAATTAACTTCTTCTTCTTGTTGTTTTTGTTTTTCCTTTCTACTGAGATGTCTCTACAACAAACATTAAAATGTTCCAACTAACAGTTATGTTTTTCTTGTAAAAACTGTGATGACCTTTCCATTAAACTAAAAAACAAAATGTGCTTGTTACTACACTCCACTTTTATTAGTAAAATAATTAGTTTTATTTGTGTTGAAATAGAAAAATAAATCAAACTCATTAAATGTGGAGTTTTTGCAATTTTGAAAGTCGTTGAACTTCTATAAAAGAAAGCAAGTGAATATTAATGCAAAATAAGAAAAAAAATAGTATAATTAATTATAGTAAGAAAATGCAACTTGTAATCTTCTATGTTAACTCACGACTTATCAGTTTGTCATAAACCAGTTATTTGACCAGTGTGCTTCTCATTTCACACACTGTTATTTGACTGTTCTTTCTATCACCTTTTCTTATTTCAATTTAATTTCAAAAAATGAAGGTTATTTGTCTTATTAGTAATTTAGTGCAGTTTGACCTAAATGAATGTTTCATCTTTCCTTTGCAAATAATAAATGTTTCAAATTGAGAAAATGATATCTGTCCAATTAAATTCTTCATATTCATATGCTCATGCAGCTCCGTACATTTGTATCACACACAAAAAGCAATGATATACACTATAAACAAAAACACGAAAGTGTAAATTTCAAGAGCAATTGTTGTCTTATGTCCGTCGAAATGAAGAATTGGCCACTTGGGCATAGCTAAAGTGACTGCTGAGAGTGAATTAGGCACTTTACTATAGCATAGCCACTCAGCCGCGCTTATTTTTTATTTTTAAAAATAAAAGCTAAGCTGAGATCTTCAATTTGGTCACTTTGGTTGCATGTTGGTAGTTTTATTTTACTATAGATATATTCCCCTGAATTTCCATGAAAGGACGTCTGGGTATTTAGTATTTACCAATGATTTTGACTTGATATTAGAATAAAGCGTTTGAAATTTTGAATATTGTTTAAAGACAAATTTCGCCATGCATCTCTCTTTTAGCTCCGTTTACAGTTTGGAAAGGGAAATTGGCGTCAATTCTACTGTGCATTCACGCATTGTTCTTTTTTATTTTTTTTATATTTATTTACAAATAGAAACTGAGACTTCTCCAAAAGGCTCCATCAGTTTGGATGAGGTGAGGAAAAGACCAAGCAAAATGAGAGAAGATCCCATCATTGCCTTGCTGATCATAGTTCTTATGTCTTGTTAATAACCCCATAACCCACATTATTGCCATTTATTAGTTGTTGAATTCTTTTTTTGGCATAGTTGTTGAATTCAACTCTGCCAATCTTCACTTTAATATTAGAAAAATGAAAAAAAAAAAATTGTACCTTACCACTCAAAACACATGGCCTTGCGTGTATTTTACCTTTTTCATTACGCAATTAAATGATGGCAAAGTGAAGGAGAGTTAAAAACAAGACCAACCAAAACAAAACAAAAACAAAAAAAGACAAATCTACATCTACGTAGATAGAATAGCATGATGGCCTCAATGAGTAAGTTACAAATATATGAACGTGATCGTGTATTTTATGTGATGAAAGTGAATTAAAATAGGCGAGATAAAGCACAGGGAAAAAGGGGGGCAGAGAAGTAAATAAGGAGGAAAAGGGTAGTATGGTAGTAAGCGAGAAAAACGAGGTACAAAGATAAGTACGCCAGACTGTCCCGCCAAGACAGCGCAAATGGCTGATGGATGTTGCCATTTTCTTCTTCCTCTCTCTACGAAGTGCCAAATCAAGACAAGGAAAGGGCATTCAAATTTTATTTACCCCTTTCTTACTGTGTCCGTAACTACGGCACCGATCCAGGCCAACCCTCCTTTTTCTGTTTATTTATTTCTTCCCCCACATTTGCCTTTCCTTTTGACAATTATGGGGGCATGTTGGTTTCCCTTGATTCGTTTCGAGCTTTCAAATCAAATATAAACTGGGAACCTACCTGTAATTTTCTAAACACGACACAAAATTTTTTGCCCTGGCCTGAATATCACTGGCTTCCACTTGGTTGCTTCTTATTTAGTTTTGGAGTCATAGTCCTTCTTGCATGTTATTTTCATTTTGGTTACAATAATTGTTTATTCCCTCCGTCCTATATTAACGGTAGTCCTTAAAAAAATTATGCAATTTTAGTATATTAAAAAGTAAATATATAATATAGGATGAATAAAGTAATAGATTATTATAAAAAGTAAAATATGATGTTATTTTTATAAAAATAAAGTAAATATTGATTTTAGCTTTATAAATAAATTGAAAAATAAATTAATATATCAGGATTTAAAAATCTTTTATTAATATCTTGCAGTTTAAAATATAGAATAAATGAATCCAACTATATTGATCTATACAATCAAAAAACTCTGTACAAAATATCAACTATCCATCTTCTTAATAGTGCTTCGTGAGCGATCAATATAGAAATTTAAAATATTCCAAGGACTAGGATAAAAATGGGGTTTACTCTGAAAAATATATAGATTACTCTCACGCACCATTTTTTTTTTTTCCTCATGCTTTTGTAGGTTTTAGAATCTGCACTGCACATGTTGTGTGAATAGTTTCAACAGTAAATTGCTGAACATGTCATGACACATATGCACCAATATTGGTAGAAATGGGGATGATGGTAAATTCCTCGTAAGGATCAGAGAGAAACAATCGAGCTAGCCAATTCGATGTGTCATACAAAATATAAGCCATGACACATATTCATTATTTGGATATCATGTATTGGATATGTATTTTTATCGAATCTTGTATGACATGTACATGATATATATTTATATATATTTAATTTAAAATTTATTTTTCTCTTACTCTAATATAGAAAAGCATAATATGATAAGGTTATAAAAAATAAATAACACATAATTTTTTAAATTTACAAGAAAATAAAATATCAATGATATTAAGAATAATATATCAATTATTTTAAATTTTTAGTTTTATATATATATATATATATATATATTTTGTCTGTGTCTTATAATTTTTTAATTTTGATATATCCATTGTGTCTGTATCTTGTCGTGTCTCATATTTGTGTTAACATTAGTGTTTTATAGATTAGAAGTGATATGATATTCAAACTTGTGAATATGGTAATTAAATTTATTAAGGTAATTAATAATTGATTATAAAGTTCTTATGAGCTTTTATTTATTAATAATATATATAACAAAAATTCAAAATTATTAATCAATGCATAATTTTTTATATATTTTATGAGTAAACTTATTAATAATTTAGCAAAAATTATGCTTAAATAATGGTATTCAAATTAGGCGTGTCAATGTGTCAAGAATTGAACAAATAAAGAACATTCTTTATCCGTTGATTACTTTCCATTAGTCTCCCTTTGATATCATATATATAGATACCTCCTCTAAGACTAAGTGGAAACCTCAAGTCATTCGCACTAAGCTAAGGATATTGATAGCCCCTTTTCACTTTATCTAATTTCACTTTCAAGTCAATATAAAGATTGTCAAGTTGTTATGTAAAGGACGTTTACCTTTTTGGCGGTGAGGGAAAGAAGCATCAGATTGGATATTTTATCGAGTCACCTGGCCACATGATAACAAGGGATGCGTATAGAAAGGACAGTGAACTGCAAAAGAAGAAAAGGGAGGGCTATTCGCTTTCAACTTTGAAGCAAAAGAGCAGCTATTATTCATTCATCCATTGCAATCGCAATTGCATATTCAAGGTGAATACAAATGCAATTGCTGCCAATGGACCAGCTCAGATCAAGATCTAGTGTAGGGCCCCGTCAATTTTTATCATATACCATGTATATGTTGATACTACGTGTGGAAACAGTTTCATGGAATTGTAAACGACAGTGACGGTTGTCTCATTTGCGAGATGAGTGGGATGGTACATTCTTGGGGTTGGGCCACTTCCAAAACGAGAAAGAACAGTAAAGGTCTGCTGTAAACATTTTCAAGCGCCAGACAATCTCGTGCGAGCCTCTTGCTGTTTTCGATGCTTTAATATATTCAGTTGTTTTTGCTTTCTTTTCTCTTTTTATGTTGGAAACTTGAAATCTGGTTGCATCAAGCCTCCACTTTAATAGTTCCACCGTTGTCAATGTCGATAGTTTGAAGGAACATCTAATATATAGTAAGCACACACTTTTTTTTTTTAACTTCAATTTACTGATATCTAATGCAAAAATACCTTATTGAGTGTACCCAAAAAAAAAAACTTATTGATTAACATTTTCAATTTTTTAACATCAATTTAGTCCAGACAAAACTTTTGACATTAACTTGGTCTTAAAATTTTTAATTTTGGCATTAAGTTCATCATTTTGTTTGATTTCAACTCTAAATTAATTGCTAAATTTAGGTCAAATAAAAAATATTAGGACTAAAATAATGTTGAAATTAAAAATGATAGAACCAAATTAATTTAAAATTTTTTATTAGAAGTAAATTAATGTCAAATTAAAAATATTAAGACAAAAAAAATTGTTTACTCTTGATTCAAATCCTTAAAAAATTCCTCCATTACAATGTTTTCTTCAAATGTGTTCAAATGAACTCAAGAATTCTTTTATTTTGCTTTCAAATTCTTCCTAATAGTTTCCAACCTTGTTCTTGACATTTTGCACTTGATCCAAAACTCTTGTGCACAAAACTATATTCAAAGAGATAAGTCAAATGCAACGGGGTGTAATTACAAATTATTCAAAAACCAATACAAAGGCCAATAATTCTATTAAAATCACACAAGAAGGAGTAAATCAAAATCCTTATTAATTGCATCCATAACACAATAAAACTCATGCAAAAAGCTAAACTTTTGTGGCAAGATAAGTGGCATAAATGCCCCTCATCAAAACGGCATTGTTTGACACTGTTTTTGCCGAACTGACACCATTATAGCAGTCTAGCCAAATTATTCTCATGCTCACCTGATTCACTTATGCTTGTCATAGCGGTCCTCAGAACACTGAAACTAGTGAAATGAAATCATGTGGCCGCTATAGCTATGACAACAATTCTCAACTTCAACATTTTTTTTGTCACATGGCAACTGATTGTTTCAATACTCACTTATTTATATTTCTTATTTTAAGTTAATGTCCCAATTTATTGTAAGTTAAAAAGACATAAATGCAAATAAGGAAATACCCCTCATTTGGATTTAAATAGAATATAAAAAAAATCAAAACCCTAACCAATTAAAATCCAATTTTTGAGTTCTAGTTCAAATTTGGGAATTCTTTCAATTTTCTAAACTTATGGGTTAAAAACGAAACATTTCAAGATTTCCTAAAATTCATTAAAAATCACTCTTTAATTTATTTTCCTTAGGAAAGCAATTACTGAGACTTTTGATCCCAATAATATGGCTCTATCATATAGCCCTCCAAGGAGTTGTAGGCTCTAGACTTAGCGGAATCTTGGACCCAGCAACATGGGTGGGTCTCGAGGGACCTTGAAGTTGTACAAAACTTGTCTACTGACACGTGTACACTGGGTATTACAACTGAACAGCATGTTCACTATAGCGATGGGGTACCTGACCATGGCAAGTTTCCCTGAATGTGCCTCATACAGGGACTGCCCAGCTGCCACACCATGGTGAGGGGGTATTTCACGACGGTGAGTCCTACGCTATAGGGAGATGGAGCTTGCGATAGCGAGGTTAACTACATAAATGGTTACTGATCTACAATCTGATATATTTGAGGTCTTCCCAGTTATATGAGTAGGTCTCGAGGGACTCTAAGGCTATACTAAATTTATCTATGGACACGTAGACCTTAGACATCACACTAGATTATTTTTTGTTGGGGTCATGAAGAGACTAGCCTATAGCTAAGGGAATGAGTCCCACATTGGGCCTTAGATCTTGGGACAATTGGCCACCCACGACTCATTTAGACATTGGTTGAAGACATTAAAACGTGAATAATAGAACTTGACCAAGTTTGCAACCACTTCCATGAAAATATTGGTGGTTGAGAAAAGTGGTTTTCAATTCAAATAAATGGAGAGATGGTTGGTTCTGGGAGACTGGCTAACTTGCTAACTAGAATTAGCCAGACTAGCCTATTTAGTGCTAGGAGTTAGGTCAACAAATATAAATAATGTTAGTGGAGTTAGTATTGAATCACTACTTCGTTGTACCTATAAATAGTTACATACTTCATTGAAAATGAAAATCTCAACAAATAATGAATTAATGAAATTTCATTTCCATTTATCTTTATTTTCTTGCACTTCACTTTTCTACAATTTACCTTTCTAGTCATTTACAGCTTTTTATATTTAGTTTCGTTAGGAAATCTCTTTATATCACAACCAAACGTTTTTTCAAAATAGTTTGGGAATTTGTAACGAAGAAATAGAGTTTGTTTTTCTATGAAATCATCTAAGCTTTAGAAATCAAAATTTTCGTGGAAAACACTATTTTTATTGTTTTAAATAAGTTTGGTATTTTGTTTATATTATTGTATCAACACAAATATTTAATTCTCGTAACAACCACTCTAAAAACTATGCGTACTCATCACCCAAAAAACCTTCAGTACAATGGAATATAATCAATTGTTAATATAAAATATTTAATTTTTAAAATATTTAAATTATAAATTTCAGAAAAATTAAATCTCAAACTATTATAACAAATTGCAACGGATCCATCAAATAAAAATGAGTTAATTTTAAAAGTTCTTTAAAAAGAATATAATCATGTGTAGCAAGATCATTTAAAATATTTGATATTTGTCACAATGACCTCAAAAGTTATATAAAATATAAAATTCAATCAATTGATAGTATAGAGAACTTAACTTTAGCCACATATAAAAGGTTTACTTTTAATTCACTCAGGTAGCAAAATTCTTTCATGTAGCCATCCAATTATATTTTTCTATTTATATGATGTTTCAAGTAGTAGCAGGTGTGAACCAAATATTAATGCATATTAATAAATCTATATGTAAAAATTAATCTCAAATACATATATTTTTAAAAGGAAGTCTAGATGGTGTAATTTCATAAAACAATTTTTAGTTTTTATTTTCTCCTGTTCTCTTTCTTAAATTTTATGACAAAATATTAAAAACGTAAAAACTATAAAATCCATCCTTTAATTTTTAATACTTTTTTTCAGAAAATTATAAAAAAAATAAAAAAATTGAATAACAGTTTTTCTCAAACTAAACTAAACTAGCCTTTGTGTTGCGACGAAGTATGAAGAAATGAAGAAAGTTCCGCATGTCGGGTGAGGACAGGACAGGGAAGAGTTGAGTTGAAGGACAGTTGTAGTTGTACTACGATACCTATTTGACTTACATGTCTGTAACTAACTTCCTCATTTTATTTATTCATTCATTTAAAACAATTACCACATTACCACCTCATTTTTACTTCTGCTTGCCACTTAGGATTTTTTACTTCTTACTTCAATTGTTGTTGTTGTTGTGTGTGTGTGTGTGTGTTTTTTTTTTTTATTTTTTTTTTTAAGCCTAACTTGCCAATGCTGGTGCCTATTGTGCTTAGCACCTCTAGGGTAAAGCTGATTTTGAAATAATGTGATGCAATGTTTATTTATAGGATTACCGAAAAAATAAGGACCAAAAAATGCAGGGCTTTATGTTGATGACTCTGTTTCTGTGTTTTTGTTTATGTTGTAGCCATATGTAAGAAAGCAGCATAATGCGGGTTACAAACACAAGGTACTAATACTATGAAGTTTTCTCACTTGTTTTAGGTAATCGGTGTTTTTGCATCATATATTATATTCATGGTGTCTGGCTTGCATCTATCAGTTCATTGCTTCAGGCAAATGTGAGGACCCACTACCAGCAATTTGAAGAACAACAAACACAGGTTTAATTGATCAAAGGATTAAGGAACATCTCGGGCAAGCTGCTGCTTTTTAGCAGGAGAAATACTTAGGCACACTGAGAGTAAGAAATAACATTTGCTCTGATCTATTTATTAATTGACACATAAGTTTTACGGGTCATTATTGTCTCTCACCTCCTCTACATTTTTAATGCAATAGCTGATTTGTCAATCACTAAATGGGGCAGAGCAAATATTTTCTATTACTCTAAAAACACTTAAAAATTTCTCTTCATACGTTGGTGTGGCTTATATCTATTTGTATAAGAATATTTGGTATTCTTGTGCCAGATGCTCTGAAAAATTGGGCAACCATGTTCAAGCGTTATAAACTAGTTGCTTTATTCGATCCTCATGTTGTGTTAATGGTTTTCAATTGAACTACACAGGATATCCATCAGCACCCACCATGCCACCAATGGTACTCCCACCCAGTGCTCCATCGGTATGGGGCCAAGCAAATACCTTACCCAGGCCCCCCACATTTGCTCCTGGAAGCACTACAATACCAGCTTCCAATGGTGCTCCCTCTTTGGTTTCATTGGCAGTGTATCAAGCCAACCCATCAGCGCCATCGACCGGAGGCTATGATAGTTACAATGCCAATGCTCAAGCACCTGAAAGCAATCCCTGACCTGGCCAAGCTGGTATGCTGATTTATATGGAATTACCTGATGCAAAAAAAAGTTTCATCACCTTATACTTTGCTATTTTCAATTGATTGCTGAGGGAGAAAGCATTATATTTGCCGGGATTCTAATACTAGTTGAGTTGCAATCACTGTATTTCTGTCTGCCGTGGGAGTCATATGATTAGACTTCCCCAGGCTGTTGATCAAATGACTACTCTTGCCTCTCATGTGTGGTCGTGTGTCGAGCAGCTAGTTGCATAGAAATTAAAATTTTCTGACATAGTTTTGTTGATAATTACCATTCTGCAGTTTTTTTTTTCTTCTTCTTGTCCAAGGTTTATGATATTGATAAACTTCTAGCTGTCAATTGTCACTTGTCACTGCTGGTTTGGGCAAGAATTTTGGGATGCCGTAACTTGGTTAAAAATTGCTACGCAGAATCACTTATTGTTTTCCCATAGTTTTTGGATGCCATCGTGCATTTGTCCCTGATGAAATCCCTATTTTAGAAAATCGAGTTTTATAAACTACTGGATGCCCAAAAATTGTTGCTTTATCCTGCTGCCTGCTGCAATCCTCTTTGGTAGAGACTTCGTAAGCATCTTTGTGGAAACCACAAGGCTTGTACCATGCTACGACATTTGAAGGTGAAAGCTTTCCCTTTCTAAACTCTCTCTTCCCCCCCCTCTATTTTTAAAATATATGTCGAAAAGATTAGATATTCTAGAAATAAGCATTGTTTATATTTGTGATTTAAAATTTTGCATTTCTTTGTAAGTAAATTTGTTTTCTTTTTAATGCTGTGGTAATCAAAAAATATTCTGTATTTATTTGAATCAAATTAGTTGTAAAATTTACTACTTTTCGAAATGTCATTTTTATTATTTTTTAGAAAGTTGGAATATATATATATATATATAACAAGCATTGTTCGATACGGCCAAAAACTAAGCCAAACCTGCCTTAGTTTGCTAGTAAATTGGCGCAGGTTTTTTTTTTAATTAAACTAAATTTAAGAGTATATTCTTGCAAAATGAAAAATGAAAATCTAATTGGCAATTGAACTAATTCTCTAATTTATTTGTGATTGGTTCAAGATTATTTTGTATAAATATTTACTTTTCCGTATATTTATGTTTTAAATAAATTGAATTCTTTTTTTATAAAAAATAAATAAATCTATCTTCTTTTTTAACAAAAATCATTGATAATTAATAAGCAGACATGGCTACTTACACCAAAAAAAAAAAAAAACAATACAGACATGCCTACCAACTCACAAGCCAACAAAGAAAGTGACCGAGCTAATACAATTGTAATTCTTAGTCAAACAAATAGCCCAACCCAAAACATTCTACCCGAATACTTCCACTGGCTCATTTTGTTACCTCTACGTTCACATTAAAAAAAAAAAATCAACTCTACAATGACAAAAGTAAATAGATACATAAAATAAAAAAACTCCTTAGCTCTTATGAATGGAAAAAACTCTTTTGGCCAATTTCCTACCACCTCGTGTGCTGACAGAGGGATGGGGGATTAGTTCCATGGCTGCCGGCCGTGGGGATACCCTTGGAAAATAAAAAAATAAAAAACTACTCAATGCTCTAGAGTTACTTTGAAAGTTAGATAGATCCGTTGACCAAAATAAATAAATAAATAAGTCTCAACAGATCCATATCTAACAAGCCGTTTGTCATGAGTAACGTGCAATTTTGCAAGTTAGAAGACTTGTAACTGGCTCGCCAGTAGAAAGAATCTGGCGACGGGACAATCTGTGCTTATGGGGTGTCTATTGTATATTGTGCGTAAGAGACGAAAAAAAAAAAACACAATAATCATTATTCTGTGCCCTATATAATAATGCAACTGATTTCATCCATAAAGCCAGCAAAAGCAAAAACATATATTTCATGGATATAGAAAAATTTGTTAAAATCTTTATACTATTGTATTACCTTGGTAAACTTGTACTACATTAAAATCTTTCCCCTCCCCTCAACCTATCATTTGGCATCATTTTGATTCTCTAAGTAGAACACGCCCCCAAAAAAAGGAGAGGAAGCGCGATAACGGCAACATGAGATGAGACCAAGTCCATTGGTCCTGTGAGTCCTATGGGCCAGATACAGGCCTCTAACGCCTTCTGTAAACCTTCCCAAACCGATCAGACGTACTTGGGCCATTTCTTGTTGCTTGACTCACGAAGAGTTGATGTCTGTCAAAGTTCAAATTAATGTTAAAACTTTTATAAAACTGTTCATACGGTGCATCAGCATCACTGAATATTGGGAAGATTTTTTTTCCCCCCCTCAGGTATGAAGAATAAGTATGTGAAAAGTCACTTTAGTGGGAGATAGCCACAGATGGTTGAGATCAACGAAGGCATGTAAAAGAAAAAAAGGAAAGAATAAAGTTCAAAATTGAAGGAAAATGACTTCCAAATTTTATGATACCTGTCAAGTTCCAGTTTCTGGATAACAATTCCATTCAGGAGAAGCTCTGAG
The DNA here is from genome assembly GCA_031216105.1 of Dalbergia cultrata. NCBI lineage: Eukaryota > Viridiplantae > Streptophyta > Magnoliopsida > Fabales > Fabaceae > Dalbergia > Dalbergia cultrata. Next base: position 6,335,027 of record CM062353.1, on the reverse strand, counting down.
CTGTAAACAGCAGCTCCTGCAAATCGAAGTAATTTATGGCCATGAATATATGATAAATCATAATGCCTTATTTATTGAGAAGATGGTAGGAGCCAATACCTCTCTTAACGAAAGGGTGGCATATTTCATAGTCCTCCTCACAAGAAAGAATCAATAGATCATTTAAGCTCTTATCATTCTTGTCTGCATGTATCTGTCTTTCATCAACCACCTGATGAGTCAAGACAATTTATAAATGAACCAGTTTGTCAAATGTGTGTAGAATTAAGGGTACACATTAAATAGTCCAAAAAGGCCAAAGGTTGCAACCACATGTCAGCTGCAGATAACATAGGTGAATATGCATACCTGGCCATGAACAGCCGTGACCAAGCTTGCGACTACTTCCTTATCAGGTTTAATGTGTGGCGTGATGTAGACTCTTTTACCCTGCAGAGGCATGCAGCCAAATTATAAGGCAAAAGATGATGAGTACATAATTTGAGCACGGGTTTAAATATTGGAAATAGCCTCCCTGTTTGCAAGGACAAAGTTGTATATATTTACTCTCCCTAAATCCCACCAAATTGAAACCTTATGCATTAGACTGCCCTTTTTCATAAGAATTTGAACACCAGTATAGGATATTTGCATGAATACCTTCAACAGTGGTGTCTGTCTTGCTCGAGCTAGAGAAACAGGCATGCTGAAGCCTATCTCCTTTTCCTTCTTCACATCCCTCAGAATGTAGTTTTTCTCATCAATAAAACAGTTGGCTTGCCCACAGCTCTCAAGCCATGAGTGTGTCACCACTAATTTACCAAGAGCTATTGTTTCCAACATATTCTTTGTACGTGTAAATTTGTCTGCTATGAAATGTGTGGCCTCCAGTGAACTTGATGCAGTAGATATATTGAGACGTGCCAAGATCTGGGAGGAGGAAAGGACACAACCACTAGTTTGTAAATGACAAATTTAACATCTCCCATGACAATTATAAATCAACAGTTTACCTTTTTTTGCTGCTTGACAATGCTGTCATCCAAATGCTGGCTAAACAGAACTCGAACAAATGTCACGTCTCTTCTTTGTCTCAGATCTTTACATATCAGACCTGATGTGGGCCCAGAAACTCCTAATCTGATACGCTCCTTCAAAAGGGAAGACTTTGGCAGGTTTTTATCCCGTGGCTTTTTGTGATGCTCATATGTATGATCAGCATTTGAAATTTTTATGCCTTTACTTGAGGCAATTGTAGCCAGGATTTCCGAACTTGATTGTGCATTGCTCTTGTTAGATGATATTTCAACATGTGCCAGCAATAAGGGATGCATATCATGCGGATTTTCAAATTTCACGGCATCATCAGCTGAAATTGGTTGAACAGAGTTCCCCCGTAACAAGCACTTGCCCTTGTCAACGCATGATTTATCCTCATCATCTTGGCCTTTTAGACTTCTAGTGGAGTAGACATTGTTTTCTTTTCCATCAATGCGCAAAATGCTAGGTGCATCAAGATTGTTTTGCACATTAGCTTGCTTTCTTTTCCCTCTTGCCCTTTTTGGATAATGCCAGTCATTTATTAAAAAACTTTTGGTTGCTGATAGCTGTGGACTAACTTGAACCTGATGATTCAGCCTGTTCTTGCTAGGCTTCCCGCACAAACTGGCAGGCAAATTGAGATGTTTTGTCTTATTCCCCAACTTCAATGGATCAGCCACTAAATCAGCCCCCTTCCTCTTGTGACTAATAGTGCCTTTCTCCTCCTTGACATTATTGTTCCTCTCTGTATGATGGTTTGGTTGATCTTTGATCCTTTTCCATCTGCTCTTATTCCTATTTTTGGGTTCTTTGGCAACTGTCTGAAAACTTGTATACTCCCCAGTTGAGCAAACCTCTTCAAGTGAGACATGTTCACTGTATGGTAAACTCGTATTGTTTTCAAACTGTCCCTCAACAGTTGACTCGCTTTTCATGATTTTTCGCATTTTACTTGAGACAGGATTTGGCTTCTGATCCCCAGTGTGCTTGGCGGAGGAACTAGAAGTTACTTTACTTAAACTACAGGAGGAGACATTTCTCTTCTTTGATTTTGTTATAGACTGTAAATCAGAATTCTGTCTATGCGGAGAATTATTCAAAGGAGCTTCATTGTTTGTCAAATCACTCAGAGAGCCATCAAGTGCATTCTCAGGTTGGCGAGCATCATTGAAATGGTAGCCAGTAGGGGGCACAAATGCTAAGGCCTCCATGGCTTCAGCAGCCATTTGAGTATCTAAACCAATATCAAACATTTCTTCTGTATGTATCACACTGGAATAAGCATTAGCATTTGACTGAACATTCAACTCCTTGTAAGAGTTATTATTTTCGGAAACCATTCCTGGGCTTTGGACTAGGTTCTTATCACATCTATTACCTGTACTACATACTCCTTGGTTCTGTAGATGGCTACCTTCTTCCTGTCTTTTCCTCACATATTTCTGTCTGTAGCTTCCAAAATTTGTCAACGTGTTGGTCTTTTTACACAAGATATCAGCTCCTTTGTCATTTTGATCACTTTCAATCCATCTGAAGGGCTCTTTTTCTGCACTTTGGGTTGGAGATTTAATTTTTCTGGCTAAACTTAGTGATCCTCTAGCGCTCAAGACATGAGATGATTTCTCTCTAGCAGCCTTTGTATAACTAATTCCTTGAAACAAGTCCATATCATTAGATGACAAGAACTGATCCACAAAGCCAAGAGCAGCTTGAGTTGAATCCCCAGCCTCTGGTGAGTTAATGTGATTTAACCTTGCAGGTAGACATAGATTATTGTTGTCATTAAATCTCTTGGCATTACTTGAAACTCCTTTGTCCCCTGCAAGCATTAGATGTCCAACATCATTAATGAAAAGCTCCAGAAACAATTACTTCGCTATACTATTATGAAGAATAACATTCTGACAAATAATAAGAAAAATTATCCCAAAGACAAACGCAACACTCATTCTTATGTTATGCATAACAAACGCATACCAGTAGCAGCTTTCCTAAAAGTGGCAGCATTTGAGTCTGATTGTTCACAAGGTGGCTTCACCTGTCTCTTCTGGAGCTGCATCGAAGGAGTTCTTACAGTTGGACTAGTTCCGTCATCAAGTACTCCTGTTGCAGTAGCTACTGCCTCACCATTACCAATTTCCTCATCCTCGCTATCAAGCACTACTTCATGTCCATACTCACATGTTGGACTGTTTTTCATGTTCTCTTCAGGGTCCGAGTCCTCCACAAGCTCAGCGTTCAGGTTGGGATTTTCCACTTGGGGCTCTGTGAAGGGACTATTGAGCACTAAGGTGTCATCGAAGAGCTCAGTTGCTTGAAACTGCTCATCTTCATCAGCATCTTTGACTTTATCTCCTAATTGTTGACAAACAAACAAAATAATTATCAGGCTAAGCTGGTTCCATCCATAATATTCTATACCAAAAACCAGGAGCGATTACTAAACACGTCAACTCATCCTGTTGGACACTTATTTGCAGTCTTATTATGAGTGATCATCAATAGAATCTGTTCTTTCCATTTTTTTTTCATCATATTATTATGAACCCTATAACATTAAAGTTTTTTTTTAATTAACTTATGAGTGAGGTTGGTTAGCTTTATTCTCAATTTCTCACTACAATCAGGTGTGATCCATACACAGCTTGCTTAGTTTGAAACGAAATTGTCGACCCAGCTGAGAAACGCAGTTTCTGAATAGTTTCAAAGTGCACGGAAAACTCAATACAATCAAACATTAGGCAATAGTTTTTTTTTTTTTTTTTCCGCATTTACCACTCTGTCTTAGCATGCATCAATGGGAAAAAAGAATGATCAAAATAAGTAAAAAAGTTAACACTTAACAGCAAATTAAAAAATAAAAAAAAATAAAAAAAAAATAAAAAAAAAGAAGTAACGCATGATCGAAAAATACCATGTGGCGATGAAGGTTGAGAGTGAGATGAAGAACGAAAGGCGTGGCAGGCATCAGCCATTGGAGTGTGAACTGTGAAGTGTGAACTCTTTTTTTCTTGGCTAATTGATTTATAAACGTTGATCTAGCGTGAAACTGAATTGAAACCCTAACTAACACAATGATGATCAGAGAAGAAGAAGAAAATGAACGTCGGCAACGAATTTATGAAAGGAGGCATCAATTTGGTGGGGGAAATGAAAGTGAACTCTCACGAACGAACCACAAATTTTCCGATCAATATTTTGGAGGGAAATAACTCTCGACTAAAATAATTTAATATGGTTTTGCAACGAAGAAGTTCAACCGGGCATTTGGTTTAGTGGTATGATTCTCGCTTAGGGTGCGAGAGGTTCCGAGTTCAATTCTCGGAATGCCCCCAGAGCTTAAAATATTTTTCTTCTTTATTATTGGGCTTCTGTATTGGTTCTTACCAAGCACGTTGTAAAACTTGGCCTGGTCCATATTCCAGAAGATATCCGAGCTGCACACCAATTTGTCCCATGTACAAACCTGAATAATCTGATTGGTATTTGGTCTTGCTTTTTGGATAGGCTTCTATCTAGCCGTGGCACCTAGAACCAACGACTGTGTTTTATTTTTTTTCTCTCTGATTAACAACATATCATAACTAACTGTTTACTGAATGATACAAGGCGCCTGATTGTATTCCTTGTTGTTATAATGTCATTGGAGTAGAATCTAGTGAGGTGACTTGTTTGAAGATATCAATTCTTATTAGATTCAGCCATTGTTTGACATAGAAGATCACCACTGAGTTATGTCAGTTTAAACTGAAAACCAATCATCCGGAAATATGCTCTGATTTGATTTGCCACAAAAATTTCTGGGATTATTTTATTTGTATTTGATGCAAGGATCATAGTAGAGGTGTTCATGACCAGCTTGACCAGTCAACTTGACTTAGTCCGATGCTTATTAGGACAGGTTTAAGCCTTGAAAATTGAACTCATATACTTTTCAAACCGAGTTCAGATTATACTTTGAGTTTACCCGTCCTGACATGAAACCAATTAATTATTTTGAAAATATATTTTTATATAATAATTAGTGATAAATTATAAGATTTTATAGTTTATTAATATATTTTACATAATTTGATGTCATTTTTTTGTTAATAGGTCTATTTTGAAATATATATGATAAAATATTTCTTAAATTTTGTTTCACACCTGTAAAATTTCATAATTTTACTATGCAGAATGTCCAACTCCTCCTATTGTTTGAAGGTTGGGTTGACCTAGTCACTAAAGCTATCAAAATGAGCTAGCCCATTTTCGGGCCAAGTCACTTCAGCCCAGCCCAATTTATTTGGGCCACAGGCCGCCCCATGGGCCAATTTTTTTTCTTGTTAATTTTTTGATTATATAATTCAGAAAATGTCAATGAAAAATATTTTTAATTTTATTATAATGGATTAAAAGATAAACTATTAGTAAGTAGTATTATTATACTACTTTATTTGTGAGAATGATAAATGAAACTTGATTTTTGTTTGATAACTTAATTTTAATGACTTAATTTGATACAATAGTGAAGTGAATTTTATATATATATATATATATAATATTTGTTATTAGTTTAAAGTTTTTAAGTTAAAAAAATTGGTTAAAAAATCTAAATTCAAGTATTTATTACATGTATATGCAATTATTATTTAATAAAAAATTAATGTTCGAGCCATCATGCCAGCTCGGCGCAAGGTGGGCTGGGCCCATTCGGATTGAACCAAGTCGGGTCAATTTTCCATTTTTTTCTCCTATTTCTTCAATCCAACCTAAACATTTTTTTTGGGCCAACCTATTTCAATGACTCTACCTGTCACTAGCCGGGTCATTATTGAGTTCAGACTTTGGAAATTGGCCCGATATAAAAATTGAATTGGGTTCAAGTTTGATCCAATTCAATTCAACATGTCCCTTATGCACCCTTAGATCATATCTCTCATGATCACTACTGAGTTACTTATTGACAAAAAAAAAAAAAAAATCCAGCTTCCAGGAGTGATTGTACTTGAAGTGAAGCAATTGATTAATTGTTCATCACATTTTTTTTCTTGTGAGAAAGGCCTATTGAATTTGTAATCTCATTCTTGTGAAAAAAATGCCCACGTTATTGACGATACAAATATATAATAAATTATTTATATATATGTACCTCAATGACCAAACACACCTTTATATGGAGAAATTTCGTTAGTGAAATGATTCTACCAAGTACCAACTTTTGTCCATGATAAACAAAACGCAATTGACACTCGAACTTTTTAATTTAACAATATTTTAAATTTTATTGTATATTCGAATATAATGTTGAATGTCTTGTCTTACATCAGTGTATGTGCATAGATCTTTATATCATACCTGCATCAATGAGATATTCAGATTCATATGTGAGATTCTTTGGAACTGATTCTGCCATGCATTGAGTCCTCACAACCACAAATGAAATGCATTCTCACTGCAGACCGAGAAAGCTCCACTAACAAAGTTATTCTGTGAACATCAATCATGGGGTGTACATCAACATTATTCTGTGAACATATTTATATATTCTTTATTCACATTGACCATATTACCCTTTCAGAATTTTATATGATACATAGGAAGCTCCGCAAATTACAATATCTGTGTCTATATCTTGTTCAGTCCAACAGGATAGGGAAAGGTCAAACTACAATAATTACCATCCTCTGTGTGTGAGTCTGCATCTGGGCCATTTCTTGGCAGAAAATCATGTTAAGAATTTGTGTGAGGTTCGTTTTACACTTCATTTCTCTGCCATGACTTGTTTTTGTTTTCAAATTAGATACTTTTATCTACAAAATCATTAAGCACAGGCTGCTCTGCTTTGACTTTTCTACTTCATCTACTATTGTATCTCTTTACTCAGCTTTCTGTCACTGGAAATATTTTGGATAATAAAGAAAAAATGGCTATAGATTTTCTTTACTTGTCCGTTTTGTTGGGTGGAAGGACTATGTAAAGTTTTAACAATTATGTTAATGAAATGTTCTGCTATTGTTTTTCCCATTTTATGACCCTTGATGGCTTTATCCTTCGCTACCTGTGGTTTTCCTTTCATTTCTTTGATTATATCTGAGTTATTATTAATACTTCAGCTTACTGTCTTTGTGGTGATTGTCAAAAAACAGTGAAAACGTTTCCTATCCAAGGGCTTTGTTTGCTGAGAGCTTCCGCAGGCTGTTGTCTACTCAGACTAGAAGGTGTGGCAAAGTTATCCTTCAGTTTCTCTTGTTTCTGGTTTTGACTTTTAGTTCAACATCTTTTGTATAGTGGTAGGAATTTCACTCACAGGTTTTTGCCTTTTCATGTGTATTAATATTTTAAAGCATAGCAGTGTTAATAGAAGATAGTTTAATAGCACACAGTCAGCTTGTTGCCTTGACTACACCTGATTTTTTTTTTCTTTTTAATTTTTTATTGCATTTTAGCTGGCATACTTCGTTTTGTAGCATGAAGTGCATTTGGTGCTTTACTATTTCCTCAGCTCTTTCACCTTGCATTTGAAATTTCCTTAGATGTATGTGTGCAAGGATAGGACTACAGAGATGAACAATAATTAGTCACATATTGACATGGACTTCACAACCTTTTTAGTTGTGATGCTGCCAATAATTAGATGCATTATTGAGTCATGCTTATCACACAGAAAATGTCATCAAGAGCATCATTATTTCCCTTCAATTCACATTTGATAATTTGGTGGCCCAGGCTGCTAGAAGACAAGGTAGCACTGATCACTGGGGCAGCTAGTGGAATAGGAAAAGCTGCAGCAACAAAATTCATCAACAATGGGGCCAAGGTTATCATTGCTGACATCCAGCAACAACTTGGCCAAGAGACTGCAAAAGAGCTAGGGCCTAATGCTACTTTCATAACATGCGATGTCACCAAAGAATCAGACATATCACATGCTGTTGATTTTGCAGTCTCTGAATACAAACAGCTTGATGTCATGTACAACAATGCAGGGATAGCATGTAGAACTCCTCCAAGCATTGCTGACCTTGACCTTGCACAGTTTGACAAAGTCATGAACATAAATGTTCGTGGGGTTGTGGCTGGTATCAAGCATGCAGCACGTGTGATGATCCCAAGAGGAACTGGTTCCGTTCTTTGCACAGCTAGTGTCACTGGGGTGATGGGAGGATTGTCCCAGCACACTTATTCAATATCCAAGTGTGCTGTTATAGGCATTGTTAAATCTACGGCTTCAGAGCTATGCAGGCATGGAATCAGAATCAACTGCATATCGCCTTTCGCCATCACCACTCCTTTTGTCATGCAAGAAATGAGTCAGATATATCCACATCTTGATGCTCAGAGACACGTAGAGATTGTTCATAATTCGGGGGTCCTAAAGGGAGCAAATTGTGAACCCAGTGATATAGCTAATGCTGCACTTTTTCTTGTATCTGATCATGCTAAGTATGTTAATGGTCACAATTTGGTTGTGGATGGAGGTTTTACATCCTTCAAGAGTTTGGAGTTTCCTGCACCAGATCAAGTGCAGTAAAATAGTTTGTGCAATGCATACTTTAGAAAAAGTTAAATACAATGATGAAATGTACCTTCCCAATTAAAATTATAAATTCTTTTACAGAACGAGCAACTCAACTTCACTTTATCAGTATCATATAAAATATATTTATTCACGCTTTTCTTTCGAGTAACGAGACAGTCTCAACTGTCAAGGTCTCAGCAAAGAGTCCTTCAGTCTTATTGCAGTTTGCAGATAAAAATGGCTTCTTAAAATTTTTGCATTAAGGCCTGTTTGCTTTAAAGCTAGGAGTAATTTTGGAAGAAGTAACAATTTTGTTGCTTTGGATAAACGTGCATTGAGAAGAATTTTTTTTTTTTAATTTTCAGGTGAAAGAAACTAAGTTTGGATGTAAACCAAACAAGCACTTAAATTGGCAGTGATGGGAACTATCATATATTTAAATTACAGAACAAGATCATAGATCATTATCATCATAGAATAGGAATTTGAAATAATATGAAAGCCCAAGTGACCAAGCAAAAGAGTATAAAGAAACCAGCCCGCTCTCTGCAATTGAATGACAATTTCGTAGTGGCTTCGTTTTCTTTAATAATATAAGGACCTAGGTAGCAATATAAGGCCATGTTAGTGCCATAAGAAGTCTAGGTTTATTGTTTTGGTAACTGAGAATATCACAATTATATTGGTATCATAGAATCTTGTTACTGAAGAATAGGGTGTGAAGAAATCAAAATTATCATCAAGTAATTGGATCATTATAGCCACTTAGGATTATAAGTATTATGATACATATCATTTCCACTAGTTGCAGTTGAAAACGACAACTAGACCCGGTTTTTGCAGAAAAGGCAAGTTCCCCTTTCATCATCACCTTTTGCTCCAACCAACACAATACTTTCCCTGGAATTGGACAAGTATGTAATACTTCCCCATTTGCCACTTGTCTTGTCTCCCTGCTCAGCTTAGCCCAAACAAATGTCAATTTTTCATTGTTAATGACACTGAATTCAAGCTATCTTCTTCTGTTAACATTTCCTGTGGTTCTGTTTTGAACAATTTCATAGAACCAGTGGTTAGGAACAACATATGAAATGGATTGAACCAGAAAAGATTCCCCACCCTCAGAATAGACATTTGACGATATGTTCTAGGCCACAGTCATTTCAGATCCTTCATTACCTTCTCTTTTGATACAATAAATAGATCCCTTATGTTTACTTTGGTGTAAAGAAAGATGCTTACAATCTACTCAACTTTGAAAAGATAAGAAAAAGCTTTGATACAAGTCTCACAATCAGCAATGTAACCAATCAACTTACCATCAGAAGGCCTCCTTATGATAACATTTACAGCTGCCTCCCACGGATAACTTGATAAAGGGAACCACACTTTAGAAGATGCTTAAACAAACATAGCTTAGATCATTCGGGAATCTGTTTGATGATTGATTGAAACTAAGGAACAAGAAATTCCTAGATGCATCCAAAATGCCACGTGAATATGTTCCATGTCCATTAATAAGGGGACATTTCAACTAGGGCTCATTTTTAGCATCTATTTTTAGTTGAAATATGATTTTGGTAGTGTACACAGTGCATGTCCATGTGACGCCTTAGATATATCTAAGGATTTCTAATCTAGGTAATTTTGATTTATGCAGCATATACTTAATTCACTTATGAAAAACATGTGCAAGAACTTTGGTTCTTGCTGCTATAATGAATTTTGGTTCCCACAGTTTTTGCTTAAATATTTCAGATCTTCTTTTTAGCAAAATTTCGTTGCATAAAATTTCAGTTCATTTATTGACTGCTGTATTTCTTGAAGCAAGATAATTGAAGGTTAAGCTTGAGCAACCAGTGCCATGATGATAAATTTAGGAATTTCACCGTCTCACTTTAAAGCAACCCTGTCTTGAGGACAACTTAAAGCACCAATAAAACTCTTTTTATGCTGTGCTTGATAGAAATTTTACATAGCGGGTCCTAAGTCTAGATAGATAAAAGAGGAGAGTTGTGTTTGACAGCCGACCATTAACATAAAATTTCAGGGAATATTTACGATATGACATGGTTCATTTTATGTGCAATATGCAGATATACTTCTATTTGGGATTCCTTTCATTTTTCAGTAATCTAAAAGAAGGAAATAGTACTAAACATCGTAAGGTTCCTCTATTTTAACATCATAAGGTTGTACTTAAAGGCTTACTGAAATAGATTTGAAAGAGAGAGTAATTCTCCCCTAAAATTTAAGCCAAACCAAACATGGACTCTAGTAGCCTAAGATGACAAGATCGGATACAGAAACTAGCAAACAGCAGAGTTACACCATTTCATGGTGAATATAGTTTAGAAAGGAAGGAACAATATTTTAACTTAACAATAGTGGGGGCAGCACAGCAGTGGTGAAATTAGCCAAATTAACCAAGTGGGGAAAAATCAAATTCAAGTTGAGTTACAAAGCTGTTCTATCCGTTGGGCTATCAAGTTAACAGCAGCATTAGCTGATGAGAATGCCCCATGAAAACTTTCTTTATAAGAGATAGACTCCAATTCACGGGCCATCTTCAACAAAATCTCACCCAAGTCTGTTTGCTTCTGCAGCAAAGAGTTGTAGTATGACTTAGCAGCAACCCTGCTTATCTCAACATTGGTTTCCTCTGGACAGTATTCGTCATCCAACCACTTATGTAAAGTCAACCTAAGCCACTCTGATTCCTAAACAAAGTGAAAAATACACATGCTCAAAACAATCATCTCAACAACTTCCTCAACCACTTAATAGTCATATATAATTCTAAAATTGCCCCCAAAAAACAAAAAAAATTGATGCCAATTTGGCAGAAGAAGGAGTACCTGCAAGGCTGTGGTTGGGTCTAACCAATGGTCAGGAACCCGAAGGTCTTCAACTTGTTCATTGGATTCTGGGACTGGATGAGAATGGGACCTCACAAGTGTTGGCGAATGGGTATGATTATGATGAAGAGTTGGTGAAGAAGAAAAAGAAGGATGTTGCTGAGTTAAGGTAACGGAGGAGGGTGGGAATGGGATGATGCGAGTGACATGGGGAAACAGAATCATGGGCTGACACGAATTCAATTTGATCAAGGTTGTCATCGTCTTCGTCATGGACGATGTTGTCTCGTCTTGTGTTCTCTACATGGATCAACTTACAGCACAAGGGGGCGGCATCAGCTACCAAATATGGACCACTCAGAACGTGAATTTTTTGGATGAGGCCTGCACCACACTGGGGTGAAATTATTTTAACTGTTACTGAAGTTCAAAACTCAAAAGTCTTGTTTTCTACAGTACTTAATTGTGGGTCTCAACAAAATTAACAATGAAGCATTTGCTGCGAATAACGATAAAATGTTCTAGACTTTAATAAAAAAAAAATGTAGGCTAGGAATTTTGCATCCAACTCGGAAAATTCTGGCTAACGAAAACATCAGTTACATAAAGATTGAATGGCAATATAGTTGCCATTAATATTATAACACAATCATGAGTACTTTCCAGTTTCAACATGTATCAAGAAGAATTATTTATTAAAATACACGAGATTGTGTTCTTTTTCACGCTGTGAATTTTACTATCATTGCAAATTTCCTATCTATCAATAAAGTAAAGCCAGTATTCAAATGCATTTGAATAATGATATTGCAGATTGAATTTTTCTGGGAACAAGAGAAATGTAAAATCGGTTGCACGGAGAGGACATATGTAGACGCACTAGTCCTGCACGCAGCATATGTCTGTAATGTTGCACGCAAGGGTAAGGAACGAGAGATCAGACAATGCCTAAATGCTTGTGGGACATGCAGAGGAGCTTGGACTGGGATGGTTAACACCATCCTTTGGACATATGATCATCTTTTGCACAGTGGACTGGAAATCCCTGCATAGTTTAATATTACGACACAAAAAAGTTAGCCCCCAAAAAGAGAGACCAAAAGTAATCTACCAAAACACAGACACTAAAATAACTAAAAGATAGCGTTTCAATAAGTAAATGAAAAATCCCTACCTCGGTTGGTTTTTGGTTAAAATATTGAAATTACTTGACTGCAGATAATACTGCATGCGTAGTACTAAGATGTTGATGGCTATTTTCAAACACATTTGTGTGTAAACAGAATGAAAACAGCAGTTGTTTTCTGGGTTTCTTCTAATGTAATAAAAAAAAGCTACTTTAAAGAAGCAGATGCAGAGTTTACAAATGTCAACTTTTGTGATTCATAAATATGTTGGGAAACACCTGCAAGAAGTAATACCAAACTTAACCCCAACATAATCTTGGTTTTCATATGATGCTACTAGTGATCTCAATACTTAACTGCCATGGGGAATCGCCTAACAGCATAATATCTCCATCATCATCTATGCAGGTCACATGCCATCCACTGCTTCCATTAATTAAGCTTCCTCCGAAGTCAAACATCCAGTCAAGTTCAGAAATGAGTTCGTAATATCCAGCAAAACGAGTGAGGTCAATTGCTCTGCCAAGTGCAGTTCCTTGCTTAAGCACCTGAAATAAATAGTTGCCTTAGGTCAGATTTCCGAGTTCTAGAAATTGTTTCAGCTTCGGCTACTTGTTATAGTAATTTTATCAAATATGCTTTAACAATCAAGTAAGAAGTCCGTTGCAGAGAGATTTGGATCCTGTCATGCAGTTCTTTCACATAACAGGGTCATATGAAAGGTATAGATATATATCTCTCCTCTTCAAGTGGCCAAAAAATTCACATGAAGGCTATCCTAAATATCCTTTCCCAGGAACCTAATAAAAAAGGATCCTACCAACGAGAAACATCCAATAATACTGAATATAACAACAATGAGAAACATCTTATAATACTGAATATAACCAAATCATCCATGGTTAAATCGTAAATGCTTTGTACCTTTGTACAACTCCTACTATTAACAGTATGGCACTTCTTGCATGTTTTTCCTGCAGTAACACCTGGAATATTTCCGTATGGTTTTGTAGCCCGGATAGTTGCATAAATACTGGGCTGAGACACTGGGGGAATGGAAAGGGTTCTTGGAATCTTAGCAAATTGTGGTGAAGGGAGCTCCGGTTGGTTATCACTCAAGCTAACGCCAAAAAGCTTGTATGTTCTATGACTGCCAGGTTGGCCAAAAGGAACATCATTTTCATCTTTAGATTCAGAAGACGACCATCCCTGAGATTCAGAGCCAGTGCAGTTCACATTTGAACTAGAAGTTGATAAGTCTTCAAGTGGAATTAACATTGAGCTGCCAGTAGATTGGTGAAGAGGGCCTTGCAAAAGAAAGCGAAGCTGATTCTCCACCCTCAGCTTTGAGTCATAGATTGCCTTTGATGGGGGAAGTGTATCTGCTATTGATGGCCTTTTTATCGCCGCCTGTGGTGAAGCGACAGCATTGTAATCTTCACCATGTAGGTCCCTTTCCACTGTCTGAGATGCAGGCTTGGCAGAATTCTGAACTATGTCTGATAACAACAAGAGAATTCAACTAGTCACATGCCTCATAGGAAAGATCACATATTATCACAAACATGAAAAGTTATAACATTTTGTAGCTTCCTTGAATCCAAAGAATGTCAGTCACAGATAGCACAAATTTGAGAAGATGAATAAGAACGGACCATCCTTGGCAAAGTCACCTAATCCAGGCATTGGCAGGTTAGGTACTCGTGCTTTCTTTGGTGGGGGCAGAATAGGAGTGTGTTTCGGCTTGGCAGAGTCCAAGGGCTCAATCCACCAAGGGCAGACCCTTTCAGCATACATATAAGAATCTTGTATGGCATCCCATTGGACCTAAGAGGCAATATAAATGAAATCGGATCACGGCAAAATAAACGGAAAGTTATTATAAATTTCTCAAGGAATTAAATTTAAAGAACTTGAAAGGATATGATTACCTTGAGACATCTCCATTCTGAACCAGGCCACCTACTGCCATCAATATCTTCTACACCAATTATCGTACCTGCATATCTGGTTACTCAAACAAAACGGCAACAAGACCTGGTTACACATCGTTTCATTGTAGAAACCATAATTACCAATTCATCAAAAACAACATTTGTACTTAGGGATAGGAGCACCGCAAAATAAACCATCCATGAGTCATCCACAATCTGACATCATTACCTTCTTTTAGATTCTTCAACTTCAAGCCGCATTTGTACTCTCATTCCAGCTGAAAAGTTCATTTCAGTTGCGTTCAGGCAGTGTTTCAGAGGAATGATAAATTCAAAGGGATTTGTCCTGCAAAAGATGTGGGTAACAGCTCTTACTACGAAAGCGAAAATAGAGAATGCCCCAAAGGGCATGTGTGTGTGTGTATACACATAATGCATTGATACTTTATCATCTTACTATACACGACATCTAGGACATATTGTGTTTGATAATGATACCAACACTTCAAGATGTGTAAAAGTTAATTTTTTGGACGGTTTTACAAATTGGTTTATCCATAAATGTCTTTGATATATAATTTTTTATATTTTTAAGATAGTTATGATAAGAATAAAGTAAATTTAATAACATGTTGATAATACCACATTAAATTTAATATATAATTAGTATATATATACACATATCTCTGCATCTTAAATTTTAGAATTTCACCGTAGTCCATATCGGTGTCAAATCGTATTAGTATCATATTTTATCTTTGTACTTCATTATATATAGGTATGTTCATTTGAATTTTCTGTCTGATAAATCCTGAAGAACTCACCAAGGGTGGTAGTAGACAGTGAACATGGATCCTGTGGCAACAGCATGAGAAGCACTAGCCAAGATTCCCAGTTGCATGCTATCACCTGATATTAGAGATGTAGAAGTGGATGCATTGTTATGCTGTTTCATTGCACGGCGAATCCCAACACGAACTTCTCCATTTTCTCCTCTGCAATGACATAAATACTGCCCTGGTTACTGACACTCATTATCATTGTCATGATGCACTTAACAGATTCAGTCGGTTAGGATCTCACAATGCTCCTCACATAATATCTATCTAATCACAACAGCATCATTCTTATGAATTATCCTTTATTTTTTTTTCAATCCAATTAATGGCATCAAATGTAATTAATACCCCAAAAATTATGGATACAGTAATTGGGAATAGCAAAAAATTTAGAGGCATCTGAAAAATTAAAAAATATGATGTTTGAATCATTGAATGCAACCAGAGTTTGTCTGGAATACCACACAAAGCGAATTTGGGAAGAGGAAGGGAAGAAAAGGGCAGAGACATAGAGAGAACCTAATGAAAACGCATGTGTCTCCAGCAACAAGCTTTTTAGCATTCAAAAATGTGCTCCAACCGCTGGTAAGCAAGTGGCGTTTTGGCTGACCTGCATTTCAGTTTAGAAAATATCGAACTCAACTATGATTCTAAACAGCATTTCTTGCTGGAAAAAATATGTCGATGTGTTTCCTAGCTAATAATTTTCATCATTGATGAAAAGAAAAAAAAGCAAAGATGGCAAAATGGTAACTCCCATCTTTCCTTTGGTTGAGTTATATTATCTGTACATACAATACAAATGTATAGGGTGTGAGTTAACGCAGGCTTCAATGCATTATATGTACAGATATTACTCCATGAGAAAGCTAACTACTAGCTAACCCCGGTAAGGCAGTGATGCACGTTGAAACTTGAAAGCATTTTTAGCAAGTTAGGCGTCAGTAGAATTGTCAACACGCCTTTACGGATCAAGGTCTTAGAGATTTAAACAATCTAATTGCTTGAGAGTTACACATTGGTTATTGCAATATGGATGACCAAACCAGTTGCTAAGGATCCCAACAATACAAATGTATAGGGTGTGAGTTAACGAAGGGTTCAATGCATTATATGTACAGATATTACTCCATGAGAAAGCTAACTACTAGCTAACCCCGGTAAGGCAGTGATGCACGTTGAAACTTGAAAGCATTTTTAGCAAGTTAGGCGTCAGTAGAATTGTCAACACGCCTTTACGGATCAAGGTCTTAGAGATTTAAACAATCTAATTGCTTGAGAGTTACACATTGGTTTTTGCAATATGGATGACCAAACCAGTTGCTAAGGATCCCAACATCATTCCAAGTTCTTACCTTACAGAGGGTTCCATGGTTATATTTTACTGAAATGTTATACACATACCAAAAGTGATTTCTGAATGCAATGTCATGGACTAATTAAAATCAAAAGAATCCTAAATTTCTTCAATTCAACATTAACAGTGATGGATCAGGAATGATTGACATAAAATAACTTAAACTGACCCCGATATATTTGCCGAAAGTGCCACTCAAACCCATGTAAGTCCTTTGCAACCAGCTCTTGTGTTGGCGGTTCAAGAGACAGGTCCTGCAATATTGAAGGCATGAGATAAGCCGAATTCTTGCAAAAAACAAATGATAAAAGTTTGATGAAAGTGTAAACAGAAAAGTGCAGAACAAGAGTCCTGGCATGATGCAAAGCAGAAAGGCAACACCAAAACAGAAAAAATCATGTTCATGCTTTTTTACTGCAAGCCACTAGTCAACATCAGAAACTCGGGTCTTTATGAAATTGAAATAGGAAAAAATACAGTAGCATAGTAAAAAACCACAAGTAAGAACAGACATCACCCAAGATCAACCACTTTACAGATAAATAGACGAGGCGTAATCCTGTGTCAGACACTACATTCTGTAAATTAGAAAGGTTGTTTAAGTTGGTGTAATTCAAGATAAGGATTACAACCAGAGGGGGGAAGCATCCAACTGCATGTCTCTTGGGAACAGAGAATCCACCATGTGTACTAGTGTCTGATGGAGTGAGGATCTTGCAAAATGAATAGGCAGAAGCTCCTCTGGGTATGTTATCAGTGCCCGTATCCTCAAAATTAAGTTCATCTTGCTGCAAAGGACCAACGCAATGATCAGTCCAATCAATGCATTACCATGTATTTATGTGCACATAGTTAATTCATTTTGGTTTCCAAAAGTTAAGATAAGGGGAAAGTTCATCCCAGTTCAGCATCAGGTAATGAGCCTAAGTTTGACAACATACACATTGTTAATTGATATTTCATTTTTCACTATAAAACTCTAGCATACTAATTCAATATTGAATAACCTACCTGTCAACAAAAGATATTAAAATAGAAATCCACAAGACAAAATTACAGTTGAAAGTCCAAACCAACGTGCAGAAGTAACCAGCAATTGTGGGCCCTGTCCCGCAAACTACGAACTAGGAAGAAGATGAACACTGTGTTTGGTTTCAAGTTGAAGCCAACTAAAATCGATTTTAGAGCATTGAACGATGTGTCATGGATATTTGGTTTTGTGTTGAAACTCTCGCTGAATTGATTTTGATCCTAATCCAAGGATTCCACGAAAACTATTGCTTGCTTTCTCGTTCAATTATCAAGTTCACATCACACTAAAACGAAATGCGACCTATTCCACCCCCTATTATTTCATTTATTTAGCAATATTGTGTGGTAGTGTTTGGTTTTTTTTTTAAATTTATTTTTAGTAATTACAAATCTAAAAGTGATTTTGATCGATAGAATCCAAACAATACCAATTTTATCAAAATTAACTTTACCTTAAAATCAATTATAAAACACAAAATCAAACATTAGATATAAAATTATTAATGTATCATAATTTAACAGTTTAAGCTTTTGGGATAACTGGTTTCATGATACTAAACACACACAAAGAAGAAGGCAGAAATAAATACTAGAAGAGAAAGTTGCTAACCTTGACCTCAGGAAGTAAAGTAATTTGAGCAAAAACCTCGTCTGTGTAAGCTTCAGCCTGAAAAAACAAAAAAGTATATTATTTCCAATATGTATATAACAGTTTTAGTTAAAACGAAACTGTGTAGAAAAATGACGCCACCTTCAACTGAACAGACACAACCCTGCAAGGGATCTTAGAAGGCAGATTATGTACAGGAATATCCATGTGACCATCTTGCTGATGTTGAATAAATGCAGCAACCTATTCCACATTTCAATCAATAGACCATGAACAAAATTATGGTTTTATATGTACAAAATCATAACAAGCACCCGTTTTCCTTTTCTTTCCTCAACACAAGTAACTGTTTAATATATAACACAGCGTAACTTTGGGCTTCGTAACAAAGTTAGAGGGAAAAAAAATGGAAGATCACTTGTTAATGTATAGTTTAACTTGTACATAGAGATTCACATGAAACGAATTCAAGAGAGGCTGACAAATAGTTGGCTCAGTTGAAAATATTGAACAACTGTACGGAAGGTCTTAAATATTTTTTGGTGGTGCGAATAAAATAGCCTGAACTAAGATTAGAATAATATTCCTTTTATCGTAAACTTTTAATTTATAAAAAATAACAACGAGATAAAAGAGGTCATGACGTTCATTCAAAGACACTTTCGAAATAAGAGAATTCTTCAACATTTATTGTAAATCATTCCAGTTATGAAGACAATTACGTCTCATGCTATAATATTATTTAGCTCATATCTTTTTATGGAATTCATAAGAAACTAGTTGACGCTATTAAAACAAAGAAAATTGCAAAAATTACTGTTAAAAAATTATAAAATTACTTTCAACAAAACTATTGGTGCAAGAAGTATGAATAATATTTCTCTATTTTAAATGAAATATCTTAATAGACAGAACAAAATATTTTTCCCTTCCTAAAGCATCTAAAAACTTGTCCCAAAAATTGTAATGACTGCTGAAATAGCAAGCAACTTATCGTTGAGTATTTTATTTCTAGTACTCCCTCCATACTTGAATAGTTATCTATTTAAAAAATTTGCTTTAATTAGAAATAATTATCTATTTCAAAAAAATTTAATTAGTATTAATTATTTTTTATCAATAATATTCCTATTAAGTATTATTAACTCATTAATCAGTAAAGAGGAGAAAACAAAGTTAGAATAATAAAAATAAACAAAGACAATTTAATAAATTATTACTAACTTTTACTAATATTAAAATTTTACTAATTAATATATTTTTTAATTT
The DNA here is from genome assembly GCA_031216105.1 of Dalbergia cultrata. Classification (NCBI taxonomy): domain Eukaryota; kingdom Viridiplantae; phylum Streptophyta; class Magnoliopsida; order Fabales; family Fabaceae; genus Dalbergia; species Dalbergia cultrata. Next base: position 6,315,480 of record CM062353.1, on the reverse strand, counting down.
TAATAAATATTTATAATTGAATAATTATTCAATGGTGAATAGCGAAGAGCATAAGTGTATAACTATCATTAATGAACTTTCTGATTTTATATTATGAGAAACGCCATCTAGAAACATCGCGATAATAATTTTGGATGTACTTATATTAGAAAGTTAATTTTCATCCAATATTAGTTTAGCACTGAATAAAAATTATTAAACCGATAAAAAAAAAAAGAAAGAAGACATGATTGTAGTATCTTAACAATGCAAAGAATAATATTTATTTGATTTAATAATTTTAAAAATAATAACAAAACCAGTCTTCATCTTCTGCTTTACATGCTGATCGTCCGCACACTGAACACCGAACTGAGTCGACTTCAAGGGTATGTTGTGAATTTAAATTTTAAAGGAAAAAGGAGAGGAGGGAAGGACTTCTAATATAATTTTATACTATAAATCCTCCCCTCCCCACTCCAAGTGAACGGTTTGGATCAGGACGATAAATTAATAAATAAATATCCAACATGAAGACATGAAGTTGAGAATAACAAAACAGTAATAAAAAAGAGAGAATAACAAAGCTGAGATTGGGGAAGAAGCGGAGGCAATAGAAGAATGGGAAAGTAGATGAAACGTATATAACCTGCTCCAAGTGGCCTTGTGGGAAGTACAGCACCTTCTCCCCACACTGAGGAATATGTACGGACCCCCCGGCGCATGCACGCCACAGTTCACCATTCAACCTATCTCTCCCACCTATACATATATAATAATATTAAATACATAAAAAATAAAATAAAAGATAAAGAAATAAACAGATGAATATTAATATTCAGGCATCTATCTCCTTAATAATTATTACCTTGATTAATGTTTGCGGAGGCGGATGATGATGATGATAAGGAAACGGCGCTTCGAGAAGAGTTGGGAGTGCCTGCAGCTGCAAGCCCGTTCATCTCTCTCTTCCTCCTCATTCAACGGAAATTCAAAGAAACAAGAGAGAGCTCCTTAAAAAGCTAAGAAAGAGAGAGAGAGAGAGAGAGAGAGAACAAATGAGATCGAAGAAAGGCGTGTGTCACATCACAGCATCGATCATGTCATTCACGCTACATACACACTAGCTAGCTCCCTTCTCCTTGTCTTTCTCTCTCTCTCTCCATTACCACGCCAGCTTGGTTGTGTAACGCCTGAAGAAGGCGCATTCGAGTACGCGCGGGTTCAGCAAGCAGCAGCGTAACAGAACACAGTCTCACTCACACACACATATAAAGTAAGAGAGAGAGAGAGAGAGTAATTGGGATGAAATGAGGAGTCTCGTGGTGTGGGGTGAGTTTTAGAGCGTAGTACGCCTGCAATTGCAAAGCAACGGCCGTTTCCTTTTTATTTTCATTTTCATGTGATCCATAGATATATGAGCGAGTTAATTAGTTTCGCCTCGTAGCTTCTCACCTTATTAATCCTCTCTCTTCCCCTAATTAGCTAGCTACACTCTAATTAACAAAGTAAGTAAGTAACGTACCTTGCTCACCCCACACACACATGACTACTCACACCACACGTTTTTTGTTCTCTCTCTTCCTGTCTGTCTTGAACTTAACAGAACGGTGTTGGGCGATATTTGCTAATTTGACGACGATACCCCCGAAGCCTGCATGCTACTATGATATGACTCACTCATGCATTGCATCGCCAAATTCGTCTCTTCTCCCTGTTTTCATTTTCCTTCCTTCTTCCTTTCCTTTTATTTTTTTATTTTTTTTATGTTATAGGGTCCACGGGGAGTATTAATTTGTGTCCTCACAGGTCAATCATAGCCGTTCATCCTCAATCAGTGGGATCTTAGTAATGTGCTAATGAGAAATTAGCCAAGGAAAGCAGAGAGAGTGGGGAGGCATGCGGGTACTTTGCATGCAGAGGAAGCGTCAGTGAGCAGTGATTGCAGAAAGAAAAGGCTGGTATTGTGTTTGTACGGCGCTGCTCTCTCTCTCTCTCACAATCACATACCCCCCCCCCCCCCGGGTCTTTGCTCAGGTTATCATACCATACCTTGCACCACTTATTCAATTCAATTCCTTCCCCCTTTTTATTCCCAAAAATGTTTTGTGTGTCTCAGTTTGTATTTTGTAACATTAATCCTGTGACCCCTTTCCACCAGGCAGTAGATCAGGCACATGCAGCAATTAAATTCAGACATCCATTTGAAACAAGAGAGAGAAGGAAATACTGTTAAGTGTTAACTAACAACTTACTAAAATTTTTTCATTAGCATATATTTCTTAATATATATCGTTTTCATTATAACTAAAACAAAGATGAATAAAATACGAGTTGCCAGCAAATAAAAGAAGAGACGCGCATGATGTTATAGCACTGGAACGAAATTGCTATCACACATTCGATCGGACTATGCGCTAAACTTAGCTAAACCACCATATTTTAACTTTGGTCGTGTATTATTTCCATTAGGTATTATGTGCTACGTACCCCTCGTTTCTTAGCACTTTAAGTTGTATTCGGGATATAAACATAAGCATTTAGTTCATTATTAACCGATATATATATCCAACGAGAGAACAATTTTTTAATATTATTATCTAACTCAATTATTTCATTTGCATGAATTTTTAAATTGTGTGAGAGACACTTAATCACTCATGCTGATAAAATAATATATAATTAGATAACAGTATGCATAAAAATTAAATTTATATATATTTCTCAAAATCTATTTATAGTATTTTTATTGAAAAACCTTAATCATATGAATTTCTGAATAAAAATGCCAGATAATAAGCAATTTTGTCATAATTTTGTATCCAAGAGTTATTTGGTATGATTATTAGTATTTAGATAAATTAATAAGTGATACTATTTTATTTCATCTAATAATCACCATCATTTTTCTCAAACATTCTGTATAGTTCTGAATGTGTATCATTATACACTTTTTAATCCAACCTCCAATCATGTTGCATAGCTAATTTACATTCAATAATCTATTTTATTGCATTTTATATTCATTAAAAAAAAATAAAAGATAACCAGTCACACTAACTCTTCTTCTTTTTTTTTTTTACGAGAGAATTTTTGTCATATACAGCATTGCTGTAACAAAATAAGTGTATAATAAAGTTTGGATAATATAATTTGTATTGCCTTTTTAATTAGAGCATATAAAAATTGTAACTTAAACATGCAGGCACAACATCCATTGAAGATATGAAGTTCGTGTGGGCTGAAAAAAAAAATGTCAATTAGTTCTCTCCTCAAATAATTTAATCACTTTCGAATAAATCCATTCCTTATAACTCACACCCTATCCATCGTTAGATACATTATAAATATCATCAAGTATAGTTCACACTATATTCTAAATGATGTATGAATCAACATAGTATCTAATACATAATGTATATAAATAATATTTTTCTTTTATTGGCTTTTCTAATACCATTTTTTTTCATTGCAAGTGGCACTACAAAATAAAATTACGTGTTGTCATAAGGAATTAAGGAACCGTATGCAGTAGGAAGTTAGCTTGAGAAGCTCCATCTAATATGAAATAATTAACGAATTTGATATTCAACAAGTATCAGTGAAAATGGATTTAAAAAAAAAAGAAAAAACATCAACGGAAAGAACGGAGTAGCCATCAATGTTTCGTTGTACAATAGCCAGAGTGCAAACCGGGAGTGGGCGACCAAATAGGATAGGAGCATTTGAACGAGCAAATTAAAGTAAATATTTTTTTGAGGCAGAAGAGAGGAGTACAGTCATTAATTGCATATAAATTGTCATGAAATTAGTACTTTTCTTGTGAAATATCCATCAAATTTAAATAAATATAGATATAAAAATGTGATAGATAATATGATAGTAAAATATTTCCATATAAAATTATGATTTATAGACTAATATATCCTAATAATTATTAATTATGAAGCACGTTAAAAATAAAAATTATGCTAATAATTATTAATTATTTAGAGATATTATTAAAATAATAAAATTCTATTTTATTAGAATATAAAATTGATAGATATTTTAAAAACTAATATTTTCTGAAAATGGATAAATACTTTAAAAGAGTGGTTAATATTTTCACAAATGCTGTGCCTTTGGTGGAAAGCAACTTAATTGTGAGGTGCACAACAAATAATGCAACCCACTTGGCACTGAATAGTGTCTTTCGTTAGATTTTGTAATAAAAACTATAAAAGATATTTTAGTTATCACAAAAAAAATTAAAAATGATTAAATTAAATTAACCTAAGTCATACGGAGAGGAGAGGGTTGTTCTGAATAGAGAGTTATTCCAACTTAATTAAAGGTCACCTTGAGTCCTAAATATTCAACTGCCTTAAAATCTGGGAGACAGAAGTGACAACTGGAGTAATTAATTGCAGGTAAATTATCACGAACGAAGTACTATTTTCACAAATGTTAAATCTTTTCTGGAAGGCAACTTAATTGTGAGGTGTACGACAGAAATGCAACCCACTTGGCACCGAATAGTGTCTTTCGGTTAGATTTTGTAATAAAAATTATGAAAGATATTTTATTGATCACACAAAAAAAAAAAACTTAAAAATAATTAAATTAGATTAACCTAAGTATTAAGGAGAGGGTTGTTCTAGATAGAGAATTGTTCTAACTGAATTAAAGGTCGTCTTAAATATATAATTGTGTTAAAGTTTGGAGAAAAAGTTTTGTGGCTCCTTAATAGTTATGCCCAATTCAAGTACTATTGCCTCTAATGAAAGAAATGTTACGGTTTTGAACCAAGAAAAAGACCATCTAAGTCATATGTCAATAATAGAATTACATACAACGCCAAATCTGCGAATTTTAAATTAAGTTTACAAGATAAACTTTAAACACGACACAATAACATCACAAAGACACCAAAGCAAATAGCTCAACAATATTGAAAACAATATCAAAGATTTCGACCACATTCAACGTCATTACAAAAACAAATATATTCATAAAAAATTAAACATATGCAAAATTGCTAAAATATTCGGCACATGGATCTTCAAGAGGATTTGTCTCCATTCCCATCTCCACCAAGAAAAATCTTTCAAAAATGACTATTCGGAAAATAGAATATGAATGGTCTTGACCACAATTCTTCATTGTCTTCATAACAATAGTTTAATTAGGCAAAACCGCAAAAGTACAAAAGAAAAAGTTTTATCCGAATTGTGGTTAAAGGTTTTTAAATGAAAAATTTTGAGTGTGTTTGCTTTCAGAAAAGAGTTTTTAATTTTTATTTTTATTTTTTCTATTTTCATAATTTTGTTAAAGGGATATTGAAAACTGAAAATAAAAATTAAAAAAGTGCGTTTGGTTTGTGAAAATATTTCCTATTTTCATTTTCTATTTTCATTTCTTGAAAATGATTTTCATTTTTAAATTTTAGAAATTTGAAAACATGTTTGGTTTGTTGTTTTCACTTTTGTTAATCAAACATGTTTGGGATTTTAAAGTATTCACCATGGTGATTTCATTTGGCTCTACACCCCAATGATCTGTGTCCTTAAACACATTCAAAGCTTCATGCGGCTAATATTATTTACATACCTAGCAATCAAACAAGTCCAAGCAACCACATTCCACTTGGGAATATTATCAAACACCTTCAACCCAAAATTCATATCAGCTCATGACGTAAACATCTGAAGCAACCCAGTAACAGCGTATGCATCTGCTTCAAGCGCAGCCATGGCCACGGCTAGGGAGTGCGATTCCTCAGCGGTACGGGCTCTTGGACTGAAGACATACCGGAGGAGTTCTTCGAGGCCCAGGATCTGGCCCACCTGGGCTACTCTGTCACGCACTTTCTCTACACCATAGCCAATATCGACTCCCCCAAATGGTTCTTCGTGAGGCTGCGGTGGCTCGACCAGTTGTGGAGCGACAAGGCCAACTGGGCCGAATACGTTTCGGATGACAAGACGAGTAAGAAGCTGGGGCAGAGGGACATTACTGTTGCGTGGAGGGGGACGGTGATGCAGGGGGAGTGGGTGGCGAACTTGAAGTACCACCTAAGGCGTATCTCGCCGGGGATTCCTTGCTCCGATGATGAGTTGATGGTGGAGATAGGCTTCTTGGATCTCCATGGCAACTGACGAAGAATGTCTCAAAATATTGAAAACGACATTTTGATGTTTTCAAAATTTTTGGACTCAAAATATTGAAAACGACATTTTGATGTTTTCAAAATTTTTGGAAATGCGGATTTCATTTCCTGAGGTTGGAAATGGAAATGACAGACCAAACACCTTTTTGCTAGCATTTTCTAGTTTTTATGAAAATGAAAATGGGAAAGGAGCAAATCAAACACGCTCTAAATTTTGTAATTTTCACATATTTTAATAGTTTTATCACAAAATTCACAAAACATTAAAAAAAAACAAGAAATGAATACTGAATATGCTATAAAGGCTTCATCTAGAGAGTAAACCCTATACTATTCAAGTTCAATCAATAGCCCAGCTCATGAAGAAATTAATCAATTCAACAAGATGCATTCGCTCAAATTAAAAGTGCATGCTTTTAACTTTTGTTTGTTCGCTCGCCCTCCCTCTGGGCTTGAGCATTCTTTTTACCAAAAAAGAAAGTGCACGCTTTTACAATGTGTGTGTATATATATATATATATATATATATATATCGACGGTGATCTTTTATGAAAATTAACTTTTTATGTATCCTTGACTCATTGTACAAGGATGTAAATATTTTTTTTTTGTCTATATTTAGATAAAAAAAATTATTTTGCATAAAAATCATTATATTTTTTCACTCAAAACAATTATTTTTCATAAATATGAATAATTTATAAATAATTAAAATATATTTTCAACCTTTTTATAAAAGCTAAAAGTAGTAGTTTCTGAAAAAAAAATCTACTTCCAATTTTTTTGGTTACATATGAAATTTAAGTTTTATAATTATTTTTTAAAAAGTTGAAACCAATGCACCCATATTGTTTGGTGTTGTATTAAGTGTTTTCTCATAAAATGGCATCTTATTATATCTAACAAAAATAAGATTCTTTTTAAAATAAAACTACATGTCATCAATTATTGAAAAATAATTATTTTAATACTTTAGTTCTAAAAAGAATAAATACATCTAATACTCGAAAAAGAATAAATACAAAGATTATAATATCAAATATACTAACAAAGATTATAAACCCTAAAATAATTATATATACATCCGTCTCTAGAGAATTAAAAATATTAAAAGTCACTTTTAAGGAAGCAAAAAAATTAAGGTAAATTATACATGGATCTCCACTAAGGTTTGATGAAATTTACCTTAATCTTATCGATCTATGTGTTTTGTCCGATTAACACTGGTTTGTACAATGTAAAATGCATAGGAGAACGATGCAATAATTTTACAAATTAAGAGGAGATTGGTATAATAATTTAATATACTCATATATTGAGTAAACTTTAGAAACAAAGGAAAAATCAGAATATATTTTACCAAATCTTATTAGAAATGAACATAATTTGCCCTAAAGATTAATATATTAAAAATAATTTTTCAGATGTTAATATATTAAGTTTAATATTTTAAAAATTAATGTGCATATAAATTTTTTACAAGAATTAACATATTTGACGTAAGTTTCTGAAATGATTAAAGTGCATATATTTATTTTCATTTTAAGAAAAATAACCGTGGATGAAAAGCGCAAATGATCATAGGACGTCGGAAGCGGGGACTTCCTTTAAAGTGGAACAGAAAGTGGGGCGCTAGCATGCGAATGCGAATGGAAAGTCGCCAATTGTTTCCTTTGAAATCACGGTTAGCCGCCCGACCGTCTCTGATATCATATGTCGCATTGCAGGTGCCACTATATGCCTGTGCCCATTTCATCACTCACGTGACTTTCCCTAATATCATCAGTGTTGCTTCGATTTTGTCATTGTTGCTGTGTATTCAGTATTCACTGTATTGATTAATCAAAAAAGTATTCACTGTACTGTTCTAATGCAACAGTTATCCAAACTTTGATTCATTACGAGGCAGGTTGATATTATCTATAGTGATTAATCCAAAAAAATATTGATGATGGGACAAAAATGATATGTAAGAATAATATTTTTTTATTAGAATATTAGTCCATTTTAAGGTAATTTTATATTTTTAAATATCCATTAATTTTATATTTTAATCAAATATAAATTTTATTTGTTTAACATTATCTTTAATTAATTTTGTATTTTCAAAACATTCCATCTAATATTACCTTTAAATATTATGTTGTATTAATTAATACCTAGAGATGTATTAGTCTATTCACTATATTTTACTCCATTACTAATATTATTTACTTCATTTGTACTTGAATAATTGTCAATTTTAAAAATTTTATTTGTCTAGAAATAATTATCCATTTAAAAAATTTAAGTAGTATTAATTATTTCTTTTCAATAATACTCCTAAATATTATTAGAGGAGAAGAGAGATGTTATGGAGTAGGTGAGAAAAAGTTGAAATATTAAAAAGAAATACGAACAATTTAGTAAATTATTTATAATTTTTTTATTTTAATGTTTTCTTACTTATTTTCTTGATTTCAATGTATATTTATAACTGAACAATTATTTAAGGATAGGGGAGGTATTATCTTTTTTAATATTTTGGTTTAATTAAAATTAACAAATATTTTAAAAGAAAAAAAAATACTAAGTAAGATACGCTATTTATTTTGTCTTATTTATAGTTAACATAGGGTCAGACTTAATTGACAAATGGAAATAAAAATATACACATCCATGTAATTATTAAAAGTTTTAAAAAACCTTGTGGGGGGCATAAGCTCCTACATTATTCAACATGCATCCCGCCCATATTATGTTACATAATATTAACTTAATTTTGAATTATCGTGATTGTGAACACTTCCATTGAGTTGTATAATATTTTACTATGAAATAAAAAAATAATAATTGTTGTGCTATTTAATATATAAAATTGTATTTCTGTTTTACTTCAAAATTTAACCTCGTGTATACTATCAGCAAACTCCTCACCACTAGACCAATCTACTCATGTGGCTTTTTTATAAAAAAGTTTTATATATATGCTAATTATGTATTATTTTTTGGCACAAGAAATAGTAATACATGATTATATTGTACAATTATGATATTTGCACGTCACTTTTCCCTGTGCCTATGCTTCCACAGCATTGTATTAGGGGAAAATGACAAAATAGTGGTATGATACAAACACCACAACTATTCTTAAAGAAAATATTTATGAAAAAACAAAACACAACCATATTTCTCTTTTTCCTTTGTGCACAACAACACAAACCCATTGTCTCTTGTCTTCTCTCTCGCGTACAAGAGACCATGATCGCCACGTCCACCATCATCACCTAGCTACTGACTATTTGCTCATCTTACAGCGAGATCAACAACCCTAGAGGAGAGTAACTTACTTACCTACAAAAGAACAGTAACAACGATACACATCCTTTTCTTTTTTCTGCAATAATCTTATTTGCAAGATATGTGCGTTTCTCATTTGCACTTATTTTTTATGGTAATTGTGTGTGAATGCTTTGAGCTAAATCTAATTATTGAACTGAGAATAAATGGTTTAATTAAACTTGTAAATTGACGTTAAAAATTGTAAAATAATGCTAAAAATCGATTTAGAAGTTTTTTGCCATTGATTTACAAGCTTTTTGCACTTTGTTTACAAGTTTTAAGTACAGGTTTACAAGTTTTATAAACCAAGTGGAAAAACTTGTTAAACGAAATACTGCTTAAAACTTGTAAACTAATTTCAAAAAAATTGTAAATCAATAGCAAAAAAACTTGTAAACTCATACTTAAAACTTACAAACCAAGTGCAATAAGGTTGTAAACCAAGTTTTTTACACAAAGTGGTGTTACAAACTAGTCGTAAAAACTTGTAAACTGGTTTAATAAACATGTAACTTGTAAAATAATGTTAAATACTTAGAAGAATGTTAGGTAAATTCGTTTTTATTATTGTTCTTTTATTATTATATTTTCTTGAGAAAAATGGCTATCAATTTTTTTTCACAACTTGTTGGTAGCAATTTATTTTAGCACAAGTTTACAAGAATTTTTAATTGATTTTCAAGTTTCCAACTCTAATTCACAATTTTTTACACGTGGTTTATAAGTTTTAAGCACGAGTTTTCAAATTTTCTACTCTTGGTTTACAAGTTTTTAGCACGAATTTACAAAATTTTTACACTTGATTACAGGTTTTTAGCATGTGTTAATATTTTTTGCACTTGGTTTATAAAGTTTTCAATACATTATAAGTTTTTGTACGTGTTTATAAAATGTATTTTGGTTTAGCATGGTTTGATATTAGATTGCTTTGATTTTTGGTAGTTGAAATTGGTTATCACATTAAATTATTGATATTATTATATGTAGATGATACATTAATTCATTTGTATCCTTTTTTTAAAATACTGGATATATATAACCATATGGGGCATTCAAAAGTAAATAACAAAGATCAAAAGGAAAAGAAGACAAAATCCCAAAAAGGCAAGAAGAGAAATGAGCATGATAGGATCAATTTGGACAAATTAAAGGCATCAGTAGTGTCAAAGAATTATTACAAAAGCATATATATATTAGTTGGTGATAATGATGAATCAATAGATAGGAGGATAATGTGAACTGATAAATAATGACGATAGTCATGATGATGATGAAAGACTGAATTTTTCATTGGTTATAATAAACTTCAAATGTATGAACAAATTAGTTAGTTTTTGATGCGCGACTTCCCTCTCATGAGCATGTAAGTAACATGTAATTGAGTTGTCCATCCAATCTCTTTCATGAATTAATGATTTGAAACCCAAAACCCTTATTACATAAGTAATTTTTGTTGAGTGATTTCATTTCATTTTCTAAAATAAATATCATCCCAATAGCAAGCATTAAGCGGTCATAATCTCAATCATCGCCATCAATCTGAATCTCAACATTAAAATCTGTGTCAAAAGTCATTGAGTTCTCTATACTTTACATATAGAATATGATACAAAACCTAAAGAAAAAAAATCAAATAAATTACAATAAAGTTGTGATACAAAACTTATATAGATAATTTTCATCATTAGGTTTACAAGTTTTTAGGATTGATTTTCAAGAACTTATAACTAGTTTACAAGTATCTTGCACCACATATCAACTTTATTATTTATTTTAATATGTCACTTGTAGCTGTTCACAATTGTTTGAGTGTGTTGCCCCTCTTGTGAGGTGAAAAATAGATGTTAATTTTTTTAGCTTGGGAAAAATAGAGTGAAATGGAGAAGGATGTTAGGCATGATTGGTTTATGTCTTCATTTTCTATTTTTATTTTATTTTCAATTTTAATTACAAAAGGTACTATCCATTTGCACTCTATTTTCTGTTTTAAGATTTTATTACAAAAAAGTGAAAATACAGGGTTTTGATTTAAAATTTTATGATTAATTAGTAATATGTGTCATAAAACTATTTGTCCCAAAAGCTTAACATGTTGGGTTATGGCACACTAATAATTTTATATTTAATAGTATGTATATACACATTGTCATAATTTCATGGATTTCAATCTTAAATATGTTAACTAATTGAAGCATGAACTCACCCAGTCAATGCAATTGGACAAGTTATTACAGCAACACTTTCTCACTTTAGGATAAAAAAAAAATTGATTATTTTTGTATTGTGCTTTTACTTTTGTTAAAGAAGAAAAAGCTTATATTTACAGAGAATATAAACTATTCAATGATTTTTTGTTTTTGGTCTGACTATTGCACGTATTTTTTTTTTTCGGCCAGGAACAATTCTCAAATTGATCATTCGAAGATTTGTCATCTTGGTGGAACCCCCCATGGAGTTATATATTTTGCTGTTTAGAGTGTGGGGAAATGTTTCTGTGTTTATCAACACCGTAGGCCCTAATTTCATAGTCCTTATTGGGCCTTAGCCCAACTTATATTACCAAAAACTGAATGTCATAAAATACACAAAACGGGGCACATGAGGCCAGTTCAAATGGTTACAACCCGGGTTCAACCCCTCCCGCAGCTCAAAAAATAAAAACTCAAAAAGAGAGAGAAAGGGTTACTGGAAATTTCGAATTTTGTTCCGAGTAAGGAACTGAATTAGAAGGAAAAAAAAAAAAGAAATAGAAGAAAAAATGTTTCTGCTCCGACAGTTTTTGTTTTTCTTTTCTTTTGTCATTTTGAAATATTGTCTGCCGTCCCCCTACACTGTAAAGCACTAGAAAGTTTTAAATAATTTACATTATCAATGAATCAGAACATATTATATTACATTACTGTAATAACAGATTTTAAAAAGCACTAAAAATCTATAGCAATGTCTTGAGTACTCAACAAACACACATGATTAATTTATTGATAAATTATAATCCATTACAGGCAATGAATCAAAGGCTAAACACACAATTTTACGGCGCCCATGATGTGTGGAGTAATATCTATCGTTATATTTCAAAACCTCACACACCAAAACCGTTCGGTCAATTTTCTTCTTGAGAATTTTGCAAGATGGAGTTTATATCATTTGCTATATTTTTAGCATCTTCGGAAGCTCCGTAGAAACCCCTCCTTGAGAGTCCAACACAATACAAACCCTTCTTTCCCTTCCAATGTGTGGGGTAACTTGGCTTCGGAATACCATCATCGTTCAGAAGGTAATCATCACCCTGCGAACCATAAACAACATAATAGTTAGTCAAATTATAGTTGTTATTATTATTTTTACAGAAGTCAAATAAATTATTACTAGTATTATACACGTCTTTATTGAATTATGTGATGTTCTTAGCTTCTGCACTTATTCTTACTGTACATATTGATGATTGGAACAAAAGTGACAAACAATAATCTAAAGTAATTTAATTAATGGGTAATCAATTGATGAAATACAAACCTTGAGCCACTTGTGCGTTGATCTCTTGAAGCCAGTGCAAAAAATAATGGAGTCAAATGGGTGCAAGTGGCCATTCTTAAATAGAACATCCTTGCCTCTTACGCTTTCTATCTCTGCCGGCAACACCTACGTAAACACCAATAAAAATGCTCCTTTGTCACCTCAGAAAAAACATTAGGTGCACGGCACAATTACAAGTTCTAATACTCTGCAGTCATGAAATAGTTAGTCGACAGTATGTGAAAAAAAAAAAAAAGAAGACAAAATTATGTGTGAAAGCTATCCTTATTCCTGTTCTGAATATTTAAGCAGTGACTATATGCTAGCCAGAAAATGAAACAGTTGACCTAACTTACATACCAATATTTAAGTATTTAACCCAACGCCAATTAAGACTCAGTTAAGTTGAATTTGATCTGTTGAGTGTTGACCCCCCCAAAAAAAGGTTAAATTTTATATTTACTGGGAAAATGTATACACAGAAACCAGTTGGTTAAGATGTTTTTATAACAATTTAATTTTAATGTGCTGGAGATGTATTTTTACATTCATTAGATCAAATATTTCTTTTTATTTAATCTTTTAAGTAGTGAAAATAGAAATTAATTATATTTATTAATATAATGTTATACTATTGAATAATGGTATAAAATTTTTATTTCTCTAGCGGATAAAAGTTAAATTATTAAAAAAATAATTTATTACTAGAGTCAAAGTCAAATTGGTGTTCTTTTGCCAGGTCCTACTCATCAAAGAGAGCAGATTACGCAATTTATTGCTTTAAGTAATCGACTTCTAACTCCCGAGTTTAATTGAACCAATAACCAAAGCCTATCTCTGAAAGGTACGTACCCTTAGCTCTCCAGACTTAATTTTCTTGCAGGATCCAACATCAATAACAGGGTACTTGCCGTATTTGCCCTTCAGGTAAAAGGGACCCTCATTGGGCCTGGCGACCCCGTAATTGGTCAGGTCCCCGTACACAATCTTGCTAAGTATCACCATAAGTGAGTCCACCGTGCTTAACGGCAGATACTTTAACAGGAATAACCCCAAGTTCGCCATCCCCCTCGATAAGATATGAACCTGCATGCGCAGCATTGCATTAATTAATTTCCTGTACAGTATTGTTACGCGTCACTACCAAAATCACGACTCATTTGAGTGTATGTAACCAAATTCAATCTCTATCACACATATGTTAATCAAAAAATCTCTATCACACTTACCAATGAATAACCAATTTTAAAAAAATTCTTTATATCCTCTTATAGGAAGAAAACAAATTATTGTGTACCGACACCTCCATCTCATTATAAATATCTTAAAAAATTTTAAAATTTTTTGCCATGTGAAAATAAGTGAAAAACATCGCTGAACGAAGATTGTTAGCATGTATCATTCACCTACCCCTACTTATTAATTTAAGCTTTTGAGAAATAATTTCATGATATCTCACTCACTATAACTAAGAGTGAAAAGAATCATCCCCCGTGATAAAATAATAATAATAAAAAAATTGTTCCCCAACAGCGTAAGCTATTGGTCTCAGGAGAAAGGTCAGTTACCGGGCTTCGAACCACAATGGAAGGTTTGGCACCATGGTTGACCAAGTCGAACGCAATCTCCATGCCAGAGTTACCAGCGCCCACGACAAGAACATGCTCATCTTTGAACTCCTTCCCATTCTTAAATCTAGTCGAATGAATCACTTTCCCAGGGAATCCACTCAACCCTTCAATCTCAGGCACAAAAGGGTCACTGGTTTCACCAGTAGCCACCACCAGGAACCTTCCAGAATATTCCTCAACCTCATCAGATTCCCCATTGTTCTTCTTGGCCTTCACCCTCCACCTCTTAGCACCCTCATCGAACACCGCAAGCTCCACGGTCCTAAGGTACAAAGGGTTGATTCTGAAGTGGGACACGTAGTCATCGAGGTAGTGAAGGAACTGCTCCTTTGGGACATATGAAGGAGAAGAGGGTGGGAATGGCATGTGGGGAAGCTCGCAGAGGTGCTTCTTGAGGTGAAGGTGGAGGCGGTCGTAGGAGTATTTCTTCCAAATGGAGGCGAAGCAGTCTTCCCTTTCAAGGAGTATGTAGGGAATAGATAGCTTTGTGAGGCATGCGGCTGCGGAGAGGCCAGAAGGGCCTGCTCCAACCACTATCACTGCTGCCTCATCCACCTTTTCCTGCTGCATTATACAAATATTATCGTTTCTTAATTTTGAATCGGCAGTGTTGTTTACGACCGATCTGATGTCGAAAGCAAAGCCACAAGGTAAGGTATATGTATCCCAAGGTGGGGTGAAGATAATTTGTTTTATGGCTCAATTGACAAATGGAAGAGACAAAACAATTAATGATGCACGTGAAACTGCAAAACTCCCAGACATTGTAGTACAACGTGTAACAGTTGAGAAAAGTAATTATTTACCACTCGTTCGCATTATTCCAATGCAGTATTTTGAAATTTGTGGTTACAATGGATTATGTGGTTTGGGACCCTGTTGATTACTGAGTTGGCTCCGGATTCCTTGGTCCCCCGTATCTTTATGTTTGGGACAAGGTCATTCCTCTCACAAAACACATGAATTAATGTATGTTGGGTGGGGTGTGAATCATATTGGAGTCATATTTTATCCAATAATAAATAAATAAATGTAAATATCATATCTAAAAAAGTGAGTTTTAATAACACTACTAGTATATAAGTTATTGTCGAGATTTAATATATCATTGTAATTGATTACGATAATTTAGAAATTCAACCTAAGATTAACAAAAAAAAAGAATACTTTTTGTTAGCCTTTCACGTTACAATGCATCTAACCTAGTTGTCCTATTTCAATTTGATTCTTGTTTTAGTTTTTATTTTTATGTTCCCCTCTTTATTTTCGTTTATTAATTTTAGAATTCGGATGGTCCAAAATTATTTTTTATTTTTTATGTCCCTTTTTATTTTTATTTTTCTTTTTTAGAATTCGGATGGTACAAAATAGTGAAATGAAAAATACACTTTTGAAATTTTATATATTTTTTATATTATTGAACAGTAATTTTTCAATTTCGGATAGTCCGAATTCCTTTATGTGAACAGTACACTTTGGATGTGAATATAATTATAATCGTTATTAAGGGAAAAAAAAGTGGAGCACTTGTATTTGGCACTTTAATATCAGATTAATTTGTCCAATTTGTGCTTTTAGTTCCTTGAATGGAAGTTGATGTGTTTGTAATTATCAGAGTTTTACTTATAATTTTTGTGGTTATTGAGTGAGTTACCAATTGATTGGACTTGTGTAGTAAGATGGTTGTTGGGCCTTTTCGTATTGCTGTTGCTTTCACAAATTAGTTGGGCCATTTGTCACCCACTATTTTTTAATTGAGAAGTTTTTTGTTGATCATAGGATAACAGACCCTGCATGCATGTCTATTTATTTCTTTGTTAGAAATTTTAGCAATATGTTTGGAAATTTTAGCTAGAGACGGTGGAATAAATAGAGATGGGCAAGACAAAGGGTATATAATGATATAAATTCATTGTATTCATATGATTGGTGAGAGAATAATGAAGAAGTGAAAAACATAGTTATTAAACTCAATTGGATAAAGAACTTGGCTGGTGTGTTAGGTTATTGGGTCACTAATTTAACTAACTAAATTATTAAATATATTAACATTTAAGTAAATACAATGAAATGACAAAAATAATTTGCCATATAATACAATTTATATGTAAAATATGTTAGTATTGGGATATTAAAAGACAACCATACACATGGTTTGATGGTAAGAGAGAGTAATAAGACTTTATAAAAATATTAAAATCAATAAGCTAGGTACTAATATAAAGACTAAGACTTTATAAAAGCGTAACTAAAGAGTAAAGTAATTTACTAAAATCGTGCAATGTAATTGAATAATAATGTAATTAATTAATAAATAATTAATATAAGGAAATTGTGTATCGTTATGTATATTTATATATTTGCTGAGCACCAAAAATTAGCTAAATCCCTCTATGAATATAATAAAGGTTGTTCTCCATATACTTGCTTGATTTTATATTGTTATTTCTTTTTAAACTTTTAGTATTCAACCATTTCAACTTTAGTGAAGTTATATAGATAATTTTTCATGTGATATATTCAAATAAAATATTATTTAATTTTATGTTGGGTGGAGTGTGGATGACATTGGACCCAAATTTTATCCAATAATAAATTAATGTATGTAAATACCGTATCTAAAAAAGTGAGTTTTAATAACACTACTGATATATAAGTTATTGCCGAGATTTAATATACCATTGTAATTTATTATGATAATTTAGAAATTCAACCTAAGATTAAAAAAAAAGCAGATTCAACCTCACAGCAGATTTGACCTCGCATTACCAACTCGTGGCATCATTGATAGCCACATATGATAAACGATGTGAATTATTTGGTCCCTTGAACCTTGGTTGTACAAAAGATTCTTTTATGATATACTTATGTATTTTTTATTATAAAATAATAAAATATCATTCAATTTATTTTTTACTATACTTATGTATTTCTCTTGCCCTATTAACAAAACTTGCTAGATCTGTACTGAATAACAATATTCTTGTCCAGATGAAGCCCAAATATGGAGGTAACAACGTTTTGACTCTTTGTTGGTGATTTATAATTCGTCTCTCTTCTAGTTCAAGCAGTCAATTTTCTTGATTGCATGAGTCAAATTGAAATTATTATAGATATTGACAAATACTTGCCTCTCCCTTCGTAATATTCACTCCACAAACAAAGCTTGTCCAATATCTTATTCATTTTTTTCTTTTACGATTGATATGAGAGGCGGTTACATATGGCAAAAAAAGGACCATTTATTTTATTGGTGTTAATAAGAAAATGAGTATTGTGTATTTAAAATTTAATGAATATTAAATATTAAAATAAGAAATCAGTTTTCTAGTTTATAGTTTGAAGAATGGTGTAAGATTGGTTTTCAGAAAACATGTGCCACATAAAAAAAATTGTAAAAAAAGAAAGCAAGTTATACAAGTTGGGAGTGAAGCTTGAAAGTAAAAGCGACGTTTCAAGGTAATTGTAAGAATAAAAAATGACCTAAGAATTTTTTATTATAAACATTTTTTTTCATCAATAAATTATAGTATATAAATAATTAAAGGGTTTATCTAAGTAAATCTATCAGTAGGCATGAAAAGAGGAATATGTGGAGCCTGTAATAGAGTACTAGTGGTACCTTTTATGTGATATCCCAAATAAAAAAATTATAATTATTTTGAATTATTATTATTATTATTATTTATTATTATTATCAAGTGCACCTAACACTAATATTATTTAACATTATAATTACTAAGTGTAGTTAGCATTAATATTAGTTATTACTATTATTAAGTCTAGATATATGCCACTAATATTAATAATTATTATTATTACTAAGTGTAGCTAGCATTATCATTATTATTATTAAGTGTGCCTAGCATTATTATTATTTAACATTATAATTACTAAGTATAGCTAGCATTAACATTATTATTATTAAGTGTACCTAGCATTATTATTATTTAACATTATTATTACTAAGTGTAGTTAGCATTATTATTATTTAACATTATAATTACTAAGTGTAGTTAGCATTAATAATATTTATTATTATTATTAAGTGTAGACAAATAGCACTAATATTATTCATGATTATTATATTTGTGTATAAATATATGAGTGTAGGAGTGTGTATGTGTAAGAAATGTTTAGTTTCATTTTGCTAAGTTTTGCTTCCACCTCCTCTAAGTCAAACATCCTCTAAACCAAACCTCTTCTTGGCCGAACTCATTTCTTGTCAAGCTCATGATCTTTATGGCCGAGCTTCAGTGAGCCTAGCTAATCCTCTCTTGGGACGTTGTGACGCTCCTTTCTTTTAATCTGTGAGATTGGTTATTTGTATCTTTCCAATACTTCAGAGTAAAGTTATTAGTAGAAGCACACTCACGACTACCAACGGTGAGTGGGATTAAGCTCATAATCATACTTTTGGTCATTATTAATATTTTCCCATATTATATAAATTATTTATGAAATTTTAGAATGATTTATGTCAAGAGAATATATTGTTATAATTATGCCTGTTTTAGAAATATTTTTACTTTTACAGTTATCATGAAAATTAATCATTTTAGCAAAACTCATGGGACCATAATTGATACTTTGCGTGTTATAGAATATCTTTTCCTAGTTTATGAAATTGTGAGACCTCAGTTTAATGTTTACAGTAGAAATATTGATTATCATGTTTTCAGACTATGTATTTCCTATGAAGATTTTAGAATATTAGATATAGTTTATTGAAAGTATTGAATAAAGTATAATTCATAACAATTGTCAGATACATATTCTATTAATTACTGAAATCACTATGTCTACAAGCTGGTGATCCCTTGGGCATGATTTTAGAATCTCAGTTATGCTACAGTCAAATTGTTAGAATTATATGAATTCAGAGCTTTTATATTTATTTGGTTTATGAACAAATTATTTTATATTAATTAGTGAGAAACAGATCAGCGAGTTAACGGCTACAGGATTGATCGTTAACCTTGGTACCAAGTGGTCCACTAGAGGACTAGCTCACCCACAATAAGGAACCTAGTGAGGTGTCCATTTATGGGACCTAGTTAGGTGCCCATCAGATTAGTCATTGACTCAGATTTAGCTATTCAGCTCAGATAATTATGTACAGAATAATTCATGTTTCTCTAGTAGTTATTGCCATAGATTCAGTTAATTTATATGTAATTATATATGTAATATATTTCACATCAGTTGCATGTATATGTTATGTATTTTGTTATTGTCCCATGTAGGTTGTGAGTGGAGGCTCGCTCACTAAGTTTTGATGAACTCACCCCTCTCTTTTCCTTACCCTACAGAATCTGACTCTGATTTCAGGTTGTACCACAAGATCCCGATGGTTGTGCTCTGACTTCCTTGGTGAGCTTCGCTTTGGAGTGGAGCTTATTGTCAATTATGTCAGTCTAGTAGTGCTCCAATAAATTGTGTAGGCAGGATCCCCAGACATTCATGATATATTTTCAGAATTTCTGTTAATTGTTTTGTTATGTTTGGCTTTGACCTAGAATATGGATTTTATGCAAATTTATGTTCAGAATTTATGTTTTGAGAACAATTTCATATTATTGAAGTTTTAGTTGAACTTGAGATATTTTGAATAAATTTGGATTATTTATGCATATTAGTCGATTCACGTTAGAGAGGCTAGTGGGGACCCAAATCCTCATGTGCCGGTCACACTCCGTAGGTGGGTCGTGACATTTTACAGTAGCGAGTTGTGAAGGAAAAAGAAAAGAAAGGACCCTTGCCAAGGGAAACTGCATGCAAATTTGACCATATTGACATTACAAAAAAAAACTACATGACTTCGAGGTGACAATTCTCTGGAGAAATGGAGGTGACCATTATGAAAATTATTTCTCCAAAGGAATCCCGTATGCGCCGCTGCAATACTTTGAAAATTTGATATTCACTGTGGAGGCATGTGATAAAATCAATTCAAGTTGAGCTGCAAGTCTGGTTCTTATCCCTTATCTTCGCCTTGCCTTGGGAGATAAGATTATTTATAGAAAGACAGATAAATTGAAGGAGTGAGTTATTTCTTTATTAGTTTTGTTTAGAGAGTTATAAGGTAAAAAATGGTCAGAAGAGTTGATAAAACAATGGTTCCTGAAAATCATATTGCTGACAAGATTATTAATGAGAATGGAAGTTAATTCTATTTAATATGCATCTTCATTTATCTGATTTAAATTTTCGGTATAAGATAATTCTTGATATTAATTTTACTACTGTACTAGTTAATAGTAATTTATTTCTCTTGATTTTATTCATTTTTAATGTTTTTATGAATTAGGTTATTTAGTTAGAGATGTTATGCGGCACAAGTGATCTTATAAGTTGTTTGCTTGTTTCAAATTTTATAGATTCAATATGATATTATTCAACAATCTCAATATAATTGGATATTAATTATCCAAGCATTAGTCAAAAATTTACATTTGATTTGTTATTACTTTTTATTTAAAGCAGAAAGTAAGAAAGCTACGAACTCGCTAGTTGATGTTGGATGCACCAAGGAACGATGTTCTTGGAATCCTATATGATGTTGGTTTCTATTTTGTTTCTCAGGTATGCAAAGTTGATATTAATAGGTCTCTAATATCCACACTGGTAGAAAGATGGAGACCACAAACGCATACCTTTCATTTTCCATGCAGAGAATGTACCATTACATTAGAAGATGTATTTTTACTGCTTAGGCTTCCGATCCACGATATACCAATCATTGGTTTTACTAGTGGAGATTCAGCAGACCTACGACAAGCATGTTATAGGTTTTCTTGGTGGTTGGCCTGATTCCATTAAAGGAGGCACAATTAATTTAAGGTGGTTGCATCAACATCTAAGAGATCCGAATCTCAATCAAGAAATGTATGTTTGAGGATATATTCTCGCTCTCTTAGGAAATTGTGTACTCCCTGACAAGACTGAGGCAACAATTCATGGAAAATATCTGCCATTTGTGATTAATATACCTTTAATCGGACAATATAGTTGGGGATCGGCATGTCTGGCCATGCTTTATCGCAATTTATGTTGAGCTACGGTCCATACTGTTGAAGATATAGGTGGATGCGTAGTATTGTTACAAACATGGGCATGGTATAGGCTCCCATATTTGGCTCCAATACCACTAGACCCCATCAGTTTTCCACTTGAATCCAAGTAAAAAATGTATCTAATTGTTGTTTTTCTTAAGTTTTATAATCATAATTAATTAATATTCTTTGACAAATGGAGAAAGCCAAGCTACCAACAGAATGAAGGACTAAAGAATCTTGAAATATTACGACAAATGATACATCAAATGCAAGATAATCAGGTAGCAATTAAAACACGCAGTCGAATCTCATTGCAAAATTGAATATTACTTTATTTCACTGTGTCACGTATTTTTTATTATTGCAGTTTCTCTGGCAACCTTATATCAAGTTTGAGGCCAACATTCCTGGTAAGAAGCCAAGGCAATTATTTTCATGGGTTATTCCACTTCTGTGTTTTGAAACTTTAGAATGGCTCCCATGTGATCGTGTTATGCAATAGTTTGGCCTTGTTCAAATAATTCTTTGTCCACCTCCAAATCTTAAGGGTTATCATAACAAGGATTTGAGAGGACAGCTTGACAACACTGATTGGTTTGACCTTCATCGACCATGGACATGTGGTTGGAAAGACCAAAACATGTCTTGCAGGGAGCCCCCTTACCGATTACTACCCCACACAAGAATATTGGTCTTGGTATATTACTCATTACCGTCCTCGGCCATTGTCACGTATGGACGACCAAGCATCATTGTCTTCAGAACAACCACCACAGGCCTCATATCAGACACACGGGATGCAGTATATTGACCTATGGACAGCTTGCACAACTCGTGAGCATTCTGTTTCTAATCAAAGCAGTGGGAAAGCATGCATACGGTTCGCCTATAAACATTGAAATCCCACATAGATTTACAGGCACATAGGGAGGAGCCATTTGTCATGGAGGGGCCGAAGGTGAAGGAGGAGTAGGTGAGGTTAGGGTATATGGAACTATGGGAGCTGACACTAGATATTTCCTACTCACGAATCCCCAACTGCCGAATCCATATTGCTCGTCATATACACAACAAAAGGCCAAGGGAAAGGGAAAATTATATAAAGGGGGTTGAAGATTATGTAATTTTAGTTTATTTTAATAAAACTTATCTTTTTTCTGTTGTGTAATTCCTTTTTGCATTGTAAATATTGATGTTTACTATATCCATTATATTTAATAAGTTAAATGTATGTTTTTGAAGATCATTAGCAGCTGTTGGAGAATTTAATAATGTTCTAATTTTAATATTTTATTGATACCGTCAAATTGAGTGAGCACGAAGTCTATGGATTAAATTAATCCTCCATTGTTGTAGAGTACCATTCAAAACGTAATATAAATATATTAAAACCTCCCTTTCATGAGTTAAAGTCGTATATAAATATATTTAAATATGTATTTGACTTTTATGTATATTAGAAATGTAGTTTTTATCTTTATAATCATGTTTAAAATAATCCTTTGATTTTGATAAATATAATATTAAAAAAGGATGAAAAAAACATAATATAATAATATTTTTCTATCCAATTGCATTTATGAAGGAAGTAATTTTACATGTGTTCAATTATCATTTTTTAGTTACATCTATCAAATACATAATGTAAACCAATTAACCAAAATATATTATCCATTCAATTACGTAATTAGGAATGTTATTAATTAAGCAATAGAAAGCCAAAAGTAATATTATAATTCTTATATGAGTATAAAGAATTTAAATATATTAGTAACTAAATGAAAATGATATTTTTTCCTTTAAAGTAAATGGATTCATACAACATCATAAATCGAAATTTATGTTTATTTAATTTCCCATAGAAAAATGATTGTACATTTGATTTTCATGTGAAATAGATGTCATTCAAATTATGTATGTAATTATATTATTATAATTATTTATTTTCAAATTTTGTATTTTTAATTTATTATTTGAATTTTCTAATTTTTTATTGTTTACAATTCAGATGGTTCGAAATGAGTTAAGTGTTTTTCATTTTTAGAATTCGGATGATCCGAATTCAATTATGTTAACAGTACAATTTTTTATTCCTTTTTCATTTTAATTTTTAAATTTTTTATTACACTTTTTTAATTTTTTTTAATTCGGATGCACTGAAATCTATTGAGAGAACAGTATATCGTTTTAATTTTTATTTTTATGTTCCATTTTTTAAAATTATAATTTTTTAAAATTTTGTATTTCCCATTTTATTTTTGTTTTTTAGAATCTGGGTGGTACAAAATCAGTAAAATGAACAACAACTTTTTAATTTCTATATATGTTTTATTTTAGCGAGCAGTAATTTTTTTTTGAATTCGGATAGTCCGAATTCGATTATGTTAATAGTACACTTTCGAAGTTTTTAATCCTTTTTCATTTCAATTTTTTTTAAAATTTGGATGCACCGAATTCCATTGAGAGAACAACATATTTTTAAATTTATAATTTTTTTATTTTCATTTATTACGTTTCCTTTTTTAAAAATATTTTTTTTATTTTTCTTTTTTAGAATCTCGATGGTCCAGTGAACACTACACTTTTAATTTTTATATATTTTTATTTTATTGAACAGTATTATTTTGAATTCAAGAAGTCCAAACTCTGTTATTTTAACAGTACACTTAGAAATTTTTTTATTCCTTTTTCATTTTAATTTTTTATTTCACTTTTTTATTTTCTTTACTTCGGATGCACTGAATTCCATAGAGAACAGTATATCTTTTTAATTTTTAATTTTTATTTTTATGTTCCCTTTTTTATTTTCACTTATTATTTTTCCATTTTTTAAAATTAGAGTTTTTTTAATTTTTATTTACCCTTTTATTTTTTTCTTTTGTAGACTCTAGATGGTACAAAATCCGTAAAATGAACAATATACTTTTGAAATTTTATATATTTTTTATTTAAATGAATAGTTTTTTCTTTGAATTCGGATAGTGCGAATTCAGTTATGTTAACAATTCGCTTTTGAAATTTTTTTTCCCGCTCTTGTACGTTACCATTTAAAGCAGCTGCGAATCATGTTCTTTTGATTTGGAGCAAATTGAGGCTAGGAGACACACGATCAGGACCCTGTACAATACTTGAAAAAAACCTAACGCCATACTCACTGTACTTAGAAATTATATAAATATATTCAGCTAACTTTTTTCATCATCAAACAGGGGGAAGTGTTGGCTCAAATGATATCATCAGAATATTATGCCGACACTGGGCTACCATCATCAATGGAACTTATAGGTTGGTAAGTGGTGGATGCAAAGGGCATACCCAACTCTGAACAAAGGTAACCAAAATCTTTCCACCCTTGCAAAATTTTAGAATCATGCATAACCCATTTACTTCAACATAAGAAGGATGTTTTTGTGTTCATAATACTTGTCTTCATAGTGGGGACTCTGCTGATTGGGTTCTGCAGTGGATGCATATGGAACATGATTTTACACCAATAGTGTTTGGAAAAGTAAGTCATTTTTTTAAAAAAGTTTATCCATCAAGTTACAACATTTCTCCCATGAATGCATGTGAACACTATATTTTTATTTTCAATTTATTGTTATTATTATTATTATTAGTATTATTGGTTGTGCATTTGGATTTAAATTTAATTTCAGCTGACAAAAACAAAATCAACTCAAATCAAAACCTTAACTAACTCAACAAAATCTTAACTGACACAACCCTAACTGACTCCCAAATTCTCTCCCCTCTACACTCTATATAATAATCATTCCCATCAGAAAAATGGGGGTTCAGCCACAAGAGTAACACAGGCACAAAAAGGTTTAGAGAAGAAGGCACATAGCAACTGGGAGTAATAGAGAAGTGAATTTTTCTTTTAGATCAGAAGGGTTTAACAAGGTAAGGTTAGAGTTTTTTTTTTTCTCTCTCTGCTACTAACACCATCAGCAACACCATCGTCATTCATCAATGAAATCAATACAATACCGCCAGTTTGCCGTCACATGATTGAGGTCCTATGAGATTAACATCATGATGCTCCTTTTTTTACAGCCTTCTTAGTGTCTTGCCCCCTACCCATGGCTTCCTTATTTCAATTTGTCATAATGAGTAGATTCAGTAAACTGACTTTTGTTTCTTTTTTATCTTTTTATTTTTTTTTATTTTTTTTGTTTGTTTACGTTTTTTTTTATTTTTTTTTATTCCTTTTCGTTTGTTTACAGTAAGTTCTTTATTTGGCTTTATTTCGTTAATGCTTGTTCGTTTTGTTCAGGATGCTTTTCATTTCTTTTATTTAGTATTTGATTGTCCTTTTATTTTATTTTGTGGTAGTTTCTTTAATTTTTTCATTTTTATTTCATTAAGTTTGTTTAGTTTGGATGTCTGGGCTTTGTTTCTCGGGGATTGATTGTTTAGGATTAGAGTTTGGTTTTAGAATAAGTTGATTTGGTATTTTCCTAATAAAAGCTTGGTTTCTTTTATTTATTTATTTATTTATTTTTCTGGTCAAATTTTTAATTCCATGCAACAACTTGTGATGTTGATGTATGATTTGTCATCCTCAAGTTTCACAAGAATGTAAGGGTTTATTGTATAGTTTATACTATCCTGAGCCCTGTGCAAAATGAATTTTTTTTAATAAAAATCAACCAACACATTTTTATTTTTAATTTCTTAATTAAAATCCGTTAACACACACTTATTTTCTATAAGAGCGACGTGGCTTTGAATTCCTCATTGCACCAGAGGATACATTGGCGTAGTCCACAACTATCAAGCCAAAATTAATTTTTCTTTAAATTTTTTCCTTATTCATTATTTTCTTTTTTTGTTATTTATTCATTTATTTATTTGTATATAATTATTATATTTTTGGGGAAAAATAAATATTATTAAAGCTATAACTTAATTTGTAGAATGAACTCTAGGGTAACCGTATTTATACGGATGTATTAGGGGTGCAGTGGGATTAAGTTTCTAATCTTCCCTAATCATAATTAGACTCCCGGACTCAAATATTTTTTAATAGACTAGTTTTATAAATCAAAAGGTTTTCCAATTTTTAGCCAAAATTAAAATTGGTGGCGACTCCATTTTTAAATTTATTTCTTTTTTAGAATAAATTTTTTGTTGTTATTTTGTTATGACACCCTCCGGGTACGTTGTAACAATGCATTAATATGAAAATTTTTCCAATTGCTGGTAAATCTTGTCCGCATGATGCTTGGGATGGAACTTTTGTTCGGCTGATGCAATAGCATAAAAAAGGATGTTGAGGCCAGAGCAGAAAGATGGTGGAAACTGAAACACATGACACGCCAACCTCCGACATCAACAGCAGATTCACGCCAAATGCCATTGACTCGGACCAGTGACTAAAAATTTTGGTTTATTTTGTACCCAAGGAGAGTGTGAAAAAGTTTGGTTTATTTTGAAGTAGGTCGACAATGTCAATGTAATTCCTTTGTTTTGATTCGAATCTGGTTTACTTCAATTTAAGGTCAACGCCACAATGGTGGCACAATTTAGACTTGGGTTTTTATAAGTTATAACTATTTAAAGTTTTATTTCCATGTATAAGTTTTATTTCCATTTACTGAAAATATAGTTTTATATTGTTAGTTAATAACATTTCATCAAAAGTTTAAATTATGATGGATGATTATGATAATAAATATTTATTTTCTATTATCTGTTCTTTTGCTAAACTTTTATTGATGTATAATCATGTAAATTATTTACATAATTAATATATAGAAATTTAATTATTTTTATTATAAATTGATATTTTTTTGCTTACATCTATTGACATGTAAGAAGGCTAAAGGATAACATTTAACGATTAAAAATATGTATACCAATTTCACCAATAAAAATTTGTCCATTTTACAAATCCATACAAGTCTTTTCCTCTATCGATGATTGCATGTTCATTATTTTTGCTCTTGACCATGCAATGAACTACAAATTCTCATCTCTTTCTGGTTACCAATGTTTCTCTTACATTGAAGAAAAGCCATGGTCATTCAAAATTAATGAGAATTATCATTGAATCTTTGATAAAAGCATATGACAAATGAGTATAATAAAGATGTATAAGAAAGACAAATGGAAATGCTTTCGCTTGATCCTTTGCTGATATTAAATTTATATAATTATTCCAATTTAAATTAATTTACGGTTGAAATTAAAGGGAAGAACACATCTCGGTGAAAGAAGAGAGTCATCATTCCAAGAGAATGACAAGGCAAATGCTTTTTGCTTGTCTCTTTTTCTCTTTCTTGGCATAAATAAATGTTTTGGTCTTTGTTATTAAAATAGTACTTCGTAAAAATCAACAAAACTCAGACAGTCCGAGTTACAATTCATGAAATTCAGTCCCTTTCATAGGGGAAATGTCAATCTAAAGAACTTGGACTATCCATGTTCAACTAATTAATTCCGATTTTCTGAACCCCCATTTCTACGACTTTTTTCCACTTTTTCCCCTAAATCTTTTTACTTTTCATCCAACTTCATTTATTAATACATAATTTTTCATACCCTCTACAGTAAATCAGATGTATAAAAATACTTTCCCATGTAATACCATTAAAAAAATGGATCAATTTAAAACTTGTGAAATTATTTTATCTAGTTTTTTCTTGAAAAGTCTTAAAACATTTAACTCTTATTTTCACTTTTGCCTTAAAAACTTTATTTCAAAGTGAACCTCTCATAACCCGAACCTCACATAAACAGTACAATTTTTAATTTTTAAATTTTATCTAGAATTCGGATGGTCCGAGTTCAGTCAAGTTAACAGTACAATTGTTTTTTTAATTTTTTATCTTAAAATTCGGATGATTTGAAATTCGGAGAAGTCAACAGTAATATTTTTTTTTAGTTTCTACTTTTTATAAATTTCTTTTTTATACTTTCTATTTTTGAAATTCGGAATCCCCAAAATCGGTTAATTAAACAGTACAATTTTTATTTTTAAAATTTTTATTTTCATAATTCGGATGGTCTGAGTTCAGTCGAGTGAATAGTCGAATTGTTTTTTTAAAAAAAAATTTCTTAATATTCAGATGATTTGAAATTCGGAGAAGCCAACAATACAATTTTTCTTTTTATAAATTTTAATTTTTAATATATTTTTAGTTTCGAAATTCGAAATCTCCAAGATCAGTTAACTAAACAGTATAATTTTTTTATTTTTAAAATTTTTATTTTTAGAATTCAGATGGTCCGAGTTCCAACAAGTGAACAGTAAATGGTTTTTAATTTTTTTTTATCTAAAATTCGGATGATTTGAGATTCGAAGAAGTGAACAGTAAAATTTTTCTTTTTAAAAAATTTTATTTATGGAATTCGGAGGTTCCGAAATCAATTAATTAAAAAGTTAAATTTTAATTTTTTAATATTTTATTTTTACAGTAAATTTGGTTTTCTTATTTTTTTATCTTAAAATTCAAATGATCCCAAATTTGGAACAATAAAATTTTTCTTTTTAATTTTTACTTTTATAAGTTTTTATTTTTATTTATTTATATAATTTTTTTATTTTTGGAGTTTGGATGTTCTGAAATCCGTTGTAAGTTTTTTGGAATTCAAATGGTCCGAGTTCAGTCAAGTGAACAGTAAAATTATTTTTTAAAAATTTTTTTACCTTAAAAATTGGAAGATCCGAAATTGGGTGAACAGTTAAATTTTCCTTTTTAATTTTAATTTCTATAAATGTTTATTTTTATTTTTTATTTACAAATTTTTTGGAATTTGGATTTTCCAAAATCAGTTAATTGAACAGTAGAATTTATGTTTTTAAAATTTTTATTTTTAGGAATCAGATGATTCGAATTCTGTGAAATGAACAGTAAAATTATTTTTTACCTTAGAATTTGGATGTTTCGAAATTAGTTAACTGAATAGTAAAGTTTTTAGAATTTGGAAGATCAATATTTTTTACTACAATATTTTAAAATTTTTATTTTGAGAATTTGGAAAATCCAAATTTTTTATATTTAGGATTTGGATGGTACAAAATCATTAAACTAAACAGTTAATTTTTTATCTTTTAATTTTTTATTTTTAGAAATCCCATGATGATCTTTTCTTTTATTTTTAATGAATTCGAATGAATCGAAATTAGTAAAGTGAAAAGTAATATTTTTATTTTTTAATTTTTACAATTCGGATACAACAAATATCTACTATGCAACAAATTTACTATGCACCAAAAGTAGAATTTAAAACAACCAGAAATTTAATCACAGCTTCACATTCACATTTATTAGTATGTATATACAAGACATGGTGGTGAGGAGCACAAAGATTACCAAGTGCAGTTTCAAAATTCAAATAATCTGCTACCTTCATGCATCTTTAAAGAGCCTATATATCACATAAGTAGGCATAAATTACCTTTGACCATATGACTCAATTATATCCATCTGTGAGGCCAAGTAGGATATTGGTTTATATTTAGTATATCACTCAAATATGATAAATTTGTGAAAAATGTGATGACATAATAATGAAAATGAAATTAGGGACTAACTTGATTGATAGTATGTACATATACATTGTCATAATTTCATGGATTTCAATCTTAAATATGTTAACTAATTGAAGCACGAACTTGTTGGGTTTTTGCTCTTTCACTAAAGCCCAATAGGGCCTAGTGTGTAAGAAGAGCCCAAGAAACCTAGAGCCCGTTACATCTAAGGGTTAGGTTTTCTAGGAACCCATATATATACTACACTTAACCCTCTCCACAGAGTGAGAGTAGTCACAGAGGTAGAGGCAAGGTCATCTCCTGATAGAGAGAAAGTGCCCACACACTATCTCCTTCCCCTTGAGACATAGTCTGGAAGGTCTGCCGTCAACCGACTACAAGCAAATCAATCGTGCGGTAACACAAGGATTCTAAGGCGAGGGAGATCATCAAAGATCGACACTCCGAGAGGTAACATTCCTTGTGTGTTTATGAAACAATGATGATTCGATAAGCATACCAATGTACTAGGTCCTTAAATCGCTTCCGCATAAATCCAATAGTTCCTACAATTGGTATCAGAGCCTGACTGTACATTGGTATGTGAATCTAGTTTCATTATTCATGTAATTAGTTTGCTTCGTGAAATATGGCACCTAGGATTCTATATTTGTTGATCATATGTGTTGTATGTTTATCTTTATAATTCTTTTCATAAAAATCAATGCTTTATTTGGTTTTCAACTTTAATCCATGGTAGAGATTTGAATGTATTTTCTTGGGTTGTAACAAGGAGGCTAATCCCATATGATTAGGTTTCCTCCTTGATTTTTTTTTTATTTTCAATTCTTGTATATTTTTTTTTTATGTTATACAAAAGTTGTAATAAAAAAAAGATCAAGAAGATACAAAAAGAAGGACATTCGTCACTGTTTTGACATGTTCGTGGACCTCTGGATCTCGGAATTGGATGTATCATATATCGTTGGAAAGAGAACGGAAAGACGAACAAAATGGTGGGTGGAACGCGGCCAGAGGATCCTCCACGCGCTGTCCCGCGCCGCCAGAAGTTTCTGACAGTTGTTTCCACGCGCCTGTGAAGATGGAGAGAGTGAGGGCGCGTGGAACATCCAAATTGGGTGATTCCAGTGGCGTTGGCTTCGTCTCTTCATGGCGGTTCTAACCCTAAAATTTCGTGCTGATCCGAGTTCGGGTGACGGCGCAGTGGACGAAACAGTTAGGGTTCCTTGAAGTTGTCTTAGGTTTTCTTGCCAAAATTTGGTATTTTGGGCTTATGGACCCATGGTTACCATAAAAGGGCTTGAGATAAATACCTATGGACTAAAAGGAAGGACAAGAAGGACTGGAACATTTTTTGTTATTTTATTTTATTTTATTTTTCTCTAGGAAACCATGGATTAAAGTCTATTTTATTTAAATTGCTTTATTTTATGAATGGATGAATTATATGGTTGATAACATGCTTATGGTGATAACATGTCATATAGAATAGGTGGTGCCATATTGCTGCATAACTTGAAAATTACATGAGCATAATAGCTATTTTGTCATTCCGCGACTAGTATGATAGTTAGTATAGGATTATTTTGATTCAAAATTATTCTCGAAAATTAATTAAAATTATTAAGATTTTTTGTTAAAAATCTAGATTAATGATTGAATTAATTAATTTTGAATAATTAAAATCAAGACAAATAATCCAAATTATTTCCTAAGAGAACTGTTTACATTGCGAGTAATTTGTGGGTCTTCTAAAATGGTCATGTATTAACACACGCTGCATACCACAATCATGTATCATGATTGTGTGGAGCACACACTGCCTATCATGACCGGATTTTAGGACCTTAATGATTTTAAAATTCCGATAAGCTAAGCTTGCACGTTCATCTGCTTGCGGGTGCTTACATAGTTTTTGAAATCAAACAAAGAATACTCAAATTTAAACAATTCTTGGAAATTGGAAAATTCTAAATTTTAAAATATTGAATGGGTGAAGGTTTTTTATTAAGTAATTAATTTAAAACCTACGGGCTCCAATTGTGGGTTTATTAGTGAAAAGGTTATCATTTGAAGCCCTATCGGATAAGGATAATCGGATTTCACTAGATTAAACCTTAATATTTTCAAAATTTTAGTAAAGTTTTGTACGGCCCATAAATCGGCAACACTTAGACACTAAAGAGAATTTTGAAAGTAAATAATGGTTAAATACATTCAACTTTGGTAAAGTTGTTAACCCTCCCATCGAGGCTCTGGCAATGGGCTGAAGGCCCAAAATAACAATATTAGTTTTACAAGTATCTTGCCCATCGTAAGCCTTGTAAAGATAACTAATAGATTGTTAAACTATAAACGAGTAGTAGTTATCAGAATCTACTAGCGCGATATCATTTATAGTTATTCAAGTTTGTAATTAGTGTGTTTTTTCTTGTTTTCAGAAAAATGTCTTCGTTCAATCCTTTAGCTACTATCTTGAGTCAAAAACCTATGGATGGTACAAACTACAAACAATGGAAAACTAATTTGGATATTGTTCTTCAATATGAAAAGCTCAACTTTGTTCTGACTACCGCTATGCCAGTATGACTCCGAAGATGCGCCTGAGGCAACAAAGACACGTCTTCAGTATGAGAAGGAAAGATGGGAGAAGGCAAATGTGGCAGTTCATTTGCTATATTTTAGCAGATCTACTTGATCATCTTGAGAGCAAGTAAGCATGATTGAGAGTGGAGCAAAGATGCTCCGGACTCTTGATGGCATGTTTGCTACGTCTAGCGATTAGCGCTAAGCGAGAATCTGTGAATGCAATCACCAAGACAGTAATGTCTGGAGGAAGTGTGCGGGATCATTGTCTGACAATGATAGCAAACTTCAAGAAGGCTAAAGACCATGGGGTCAGATTTGAACAAGAAGTAAAAGTTGACCTTCTCTTGCGATCCTTGCTGAATACTTCAATCAGTTCAAGATGAATTATAATATGAATAAGATGAATCTTGACCTTACTCAGCTGATGCATGAGCTTGAGAGTGTTGAACAGTCTCTAGTCAAGCAAGGCGATGCATTTCTTTGGTGAGAGTTCTGTGAAACCTAAGGGGAAACCTAAGGGAAGGAACAAGAACAACAAGAAGAAGAAATCAGGTGTTCCAGTTGCCAAACCAGTTGTAATGAAGCAGCCAAAAGGCAAGTGCTTCAAGTGCGGACAAAAAGGGCATTCGAAGAAAAATTGCCCACGTATGAATAAACTAGGTATGGGTAATTTACATGTGATTGAGGCTTGTTTAGTGGAGAATTACAATGATAAATGGATCATTGATTCAGGAGCCACTAACCATGTTTGTTACTCTTTGCAGTGGTTCAAACATAGCTTGCCTTTAAGTGAAGGACAAAGAGTTTTGAAGCTTGGAAATGGGGAGCTTGTGTCTGCACTAGCAGTGGGACAAGTTGTTTTATCTTTTGATAATTGCAGAACTTTGGTTTTAGAAGACTGTTTATTTATTCCGAATTTTAAGAGGAATTTAATTTCTGTTAGTTGTTTGGTTAAACATGGTTTGACAATTCAATTTAATTCCTCAGTTTCAATAAGAAGTTCATCTTCTTTCATTTGTTCCGGTGTAATGTTTAATGGTCTTTATTTCCTTAGTCCTGTGCCCAGTGAAGTTAATCATGTTGAATTAGGAGATGTTGAGCATGTTCATTCATCAAAGAAAAGAAAAGTTTCCAATGAAACTTATCTTTGGCATTTAAGATTGGGTCATATTAACTCTAACAGGATACAAGGTTTGGTCAATAGTGGGATTCTAAAATCCCTGAACTTTGAACCGATACCAGTTTGTGAATCTTGTTTAGAGGGTAAAATGACTAAGAGATCTTTCAAGGCCAAGGGAAATCGTGCCACACTTCAGTTGGAATTGGTACATACTGATGTATGTGGACCAATAAATGTCCAGGCCAGAGGCGGGTATGAGTATTTTATCACATTTACTGATGATTACTCTAGATTTGGACATGTGTACCTGATGCGTCACAAGTCTGAAGCTTTTGGAAAATTCCAAGAGTTCAAGGCTGAGGCAGAAAAGCATCTTGGTGTTCAAATTAAGACTCTTGATTGGCCGAGGAGGTGAATACCTATCTGGAGAGTTCAGGTCTTACGACCAAAGAGGAGATAGTTTCACAATTATCTTCTCCAGGGACACCCCAGCAGAATGGAGTTGCTGAAAGGAGAAATAGAACCCTTTTAGAAATGGCAAGATCTATGCTCAGTTATTCATCTCTTTCTGATTCATTCTGGGGATATGCCTTAGAAACTGCTATGTACCTATTGAACTTAGCTCCGTCCAAGACGGTTTCAAAGACACCAATAGAATTATGGAGAGGGTGTAAGCCCTCCTTGAATCATATTCGGATTTGGGGTGCTCCGGCACATGTCTTACAACAGAAGCCAAATAAGATGGACTCGCGTACAGAAGTATGCATGTTTATAGGCTATCCTAAAGGAACCAGAGGTTGGTTGTTTTATAGTCCGAAAGAAAAGAAGGTCATAGTGAGCACACACGCGACTTTCTTAGAGGAGGACTATATGGCAAATTATAAGCCAAGGAGTAAGGTTATTCTTGATGAGCTAGTCTCAGATCAAGTTACACCTCAACCTCAGGCGGTTCTAGCTTTTGTTCCTGTGGTTGTTCAAAGAGGGGAAAATATACCTGTTGTTGAACACACACAGGAACCAGAAATAGAACCAGAAGTTCAGCATGATGATCAACAAGTGGAACCTGTAGAGATGCAGTTACCGCTTGTGGAAGAACAACAAAATCATGAATTGGTTAATCCACTTAATGAGGGTCCTCATCTAGAAATTGTTAACCCACCAAACTTGGATCCCCCTGTAGATGCACAACAACAAGTGCGGCAAAGTCGTAGTGGGAGATTGATTCGTAAACCCGTAAGATTTCTCTTGTTGGGTGAATCACCTCAGGATGTCATCATTGAAGAAGATGATGATCCCACGAGTTATGACGAGGCACTAGGAGATGTTGATGCTCAGGAATGGCTTGAGGCTATGAATCGTGAAATGGATTCTTTGTATTCCAACTCAGTTTGGTCTCTTGTAAATGCACCAAAAGGGGTAAGACCCATTGGGTGTAAATGGATCTACAAGAGAAAGAGAGGATCGGACGGGAAGGTTGAAACCTTCAAAGCTAGATTGGTGGCGAAAGGGTACACCCAAATAGAAGGTGTGGATTATGAAGAAACCTTTTCGCCGGTTGCCATGCTCAAGTCCATCCGGATTCTCTTAGCTGATGCAGCAAATCTTGATTATGATATTTGGCAAATGGATGTCAAAACTGCTTTTCTAAATGGAAATTTGGAAGAGGATATCTATATGCAAAGAACCAAAAGGGTTCATAGCCAAAGGGCAAGAAAACATGGTATGCAAGTTGCAAAGGTCCATTTATGGACTTAAGCAAGCGTCAGATCATGGAACATCAGGTTTGATCAAGCCATTAAGTCTTATGGTTTTGAGAAAAGTCCTGATGAGCCGTGTGTGTATAAAAGGATCCAAGGTAACGCAGTATCTTTTCTGGTACTTTATGTGGATGATATACTCCTTATCGGAAATGATACAGAGGTATTGTTAGGCATAAAGACTTGGCTAAGCAAGCATTTTGATATGAAGGACCTCGGGGAAGCCAATTATATTCTTGGTATTAAGCTCTTGCGAGACCGGAAGAATAAGGTATTGGCATTATCTCAGGCTAATTACATCGACAAAATACTTGCCAGGTTCAGCATGGAGAATTCCAAGAAGGAATTTTACCCTTCGTGCATGGAATTCATCTCTCTAAGGAGCACTCTCCTAAAAGTCCTCAGCAGAGAACGCATGAGTAGGATACCTTACGCCAGCAGTAGGTAGCCTTATGTATGCTATCTTTGTGTACCAGACCGGATATACGCTATGCAGTGGGAGTAGTAAGTCGATACCAATCTAATCTTGGAGAGGAACACTGGATAGCGGTTAAACATATACTCAAGTACCTTAGGAGAACGAGAGATTATATGTTGGTCTATTCCAAAGGGGAGTCTTGAAACCATTGGTTACACTGCACTCAGATTTGCAAGGAGACATTGACTCAAGAAAATCCACTTCTGGGTATGTGTTCACTCTTAATGGTGGGGCCATTTGTTGGAGGAGTGTCAAACAATCATGTGTGGCTGACTCTACCACAGGCTGAGTATGTAGTCGCTTACGAGGCTGCAAAGGAAGCCGCATGGTTAAAGAAGTTCCTAACGGATCTTGGTGATACCAGGTGTTAGTCGTCCCATCACACTTTTTCGTGACAACAAGTGGGAAGAGTACAGTCCAAGGAACTAAGGTATCACAAAAGACAAAAGCACATAGAGAGGAAGTACCACTTGATCCGAGATATAATTGAAAGAGGAGATACAGTGGTAGTCAAGATAGCATCGGACGAGAACCTTGTCGACCCTTTTACTAAGAGTTTGCACGAACGTGTGTTCGAGAGGCATATAACATCTATGGGTCTTAGGAGGATTCCATTTGCTATAGCTTTAGGAAGTTGTTATTTCACTTTGTTGTTTTGTGCTTTTTGAGCAAGACATTATGACATTGTAATATTTTCATAATGTTATAAATGAGGTATTATTCATTTATTCTGCACACTATTTACAAACACTAAGGTCCTGATCAATTGTGAAGTATATGATCATATGGATACGTCCATGGTGGACATGATCATAGGTTCTCATAATTGATGAACAAGTTCACATTGTTAAATAAAGTTGGGCACTTCATTTAGGCTGCAATATTTTATGAAATGGTTTTGTCCAAATCATTGTAAAATATTGGTGTGAATTAACATTCACATTGAAAGGATCAAGGAGAGATTTGATTAAGGGTGTTTTTTCTGTCATAAGGTATCAAATCTCCAGGATAACTATAGTTATAATATTGCTCTTAATTCTGAGTTTATTATAAATAGGTAATCAAATAGAATTCATTCTTTGATTTACCAGCGGGTGAGGTGCGATCTATTGACGGCCAATAACTCGGTATTTTGGGAGTGAGATTGTTTGATTATCGGTATTTATGAGATAAACAATATGAAATTTGTAGGAAATGTCCCCTTGATATGTTTCGGTACTTGAATATTGAAGACACTTTGGCGATGCATGTAATCCATTAGAGAAACTATCATAGTCAAGGGAATAAATAATTGATTGGGTAACAGAAAACTAGTCAATCAATTATAGACATTCTACAAAGGGGTGATGCATATACATGTTATATATGTTATTAATCTTGGAGTTCAAGTTCGGGCTTTTAGTGGAGTAGCACCGAATTAGATAATCATTTGTTGATTATCATGAGCCTTGATTAATAACGGTGGTAGATCCCCGGGCTAGCTCAAGATAAGGGATGGGGAAATTTCAGTTGATGATGACTAGTGAGTTACATGGTCTTGGGCTTTAAGCTCAAGTTTGTACTCAAGAGCAAGTGGGAGATTGTTGGATTTTTGCTCTTTCACTAAAGCCCAATAGGGCCTAGTGTGTAAGAAGAGCCCAAGAAACCTAGAGCTCGTTACATCTAAGGGTTAGGTTTTCTAGGAACCCATATATATACTACACTTAACCCTCTCCATAGAGTGAGAGTAGTCACAGAGGTAGAGGCAAGGTCATCTCCTGATAGAGAGAAAGTGCCCACACACTATCTCCTTCCCCTTGAGACATAGTCTGGAAGGTCTGTCGTCAACCGACTACAAGCAAATCAATCGTGCGGTAACACAAGGATTCTAAGGCGAGGGAGATCATCAAAGATCGACACTCCGAGAGGTAACATTCCTTGTGTGTTTATGAAACAATGATGATTCGATAAGCATACCAATGTACTAAGTCCTTAAATCGCTTCCGCATAAATCCAATAGTTCCTACAGAACTCACCCAGTCAATGCGTTTGGACAAGTTATTACAGCTACATTTTCTCACTTTAGGATTAAAAAAATTGATTATTTTTGTATTGTGCTTTTACTTTTGTTAAAGAAGAAAAAGCTTATATTTACAGAGGATATAAACTATTCAATGATTTTTTGTTTTTGATCTGACTATTGCACGGATTTTTTTTTTTTTCGGCCAGGAAAAATTCTCAGATTGATCATTTGAAGATTTGTCATCTTGGTGGAACTCCCCATGGAGTTATATATTTTGTTTTTTTTTTTTCAGGTCTGATATATGTTTCTGTTCAGAGTGTGGGGAAATGTTTATCAAGCCCGTAGGCCCTATTTCGTAGTCCTTCTTGGGCTTTAGCCCAACTTATATTTCCAAAAATTGGATGTCATAAAATACATAAAAAGGAGCATATGAGGCCAGCACAAATGGTTACAACCCGGGTTCAACCCCTCCTGCGGCCAAAAAACAAAACTCAAAAAGAGAGAGAAAGGGTTACTGGAAATTTCGAATTTTGTTCCGAGTAAGGAACTGAATTAGAAGGAAAACAAAAAAAAGAAATAGAAGAAAAAATGTTTCTGCTCCGACAGTTTTTGTTTTTCTTTTCTTTTGTCATTTTGAAATATTGTCTGCCGTCCTCCTACACTGTAAAGCACTAGAAAGTTTTAAATAATTTACATTATCAATTAATCAGAACATATTATATTACATTACTGTAATAACAGATTTTAAAAAGCACTAAAAATCTATAGCATTGTCTTAAGTACTCAACAAACACACATGATTAATTTATTGATAAATTATAATCCATTACAGGCAATGAATCAAAGGCTAAACACACAATTTTACGGCGCCATGATGTGTGGAGTAATATCTATCGTTATATTTCAAAACCTCACACACCAAAACCGTTTGGTCAATTTTCTTCTTGAGAATTTTGCAAGATGGAGTTTATATCATTTGCTATATTTTTAGCATCTTCGGAAGCTCCGTAGAAACCCCTCCTTGAGAGTCCAACACAATACAAACCCTTCTTTCCCTTCCAATGTGTGGGGTAACTTGGCTTCGGAATACCATCATCGTTCAGAAGGTAATCATCACCCTGCGAACCATAAACAACATAATAGTTAGTCAAATTATAGTTGTTATTATTATTTTTATAGAAGTCAAATAAATTATTACTAGTATTATACACGTCTTTATTGAATTATGTTATGTTCTTAGCTTCTGCACTTACTCTTACTTTACATATTGATGATTGGAACAAAAGTGACAAACAATAATCTGAAGTAATTAACTAATGGGTAATCAATTGATGAAATACAAACCTTAAGCCACTTGTGCGTTGATCTCTTGAAGCCGGTGCAGAAAATAATGGAGTCAAATGGGTGCAAGTGGCCATTCTTAAATAGAACATCCTTGCCTCTTACGCTTTCTATCTCTGCCGGCAACACCTACGTAAACACCAATAAAAATGCTGCTTTGTCACGTCAGAAAAAACATTAGGTGCACGGCACAATTACAAGTTCTTATACACTGCAGTGATGAAATAGTTAGTCAACAGTATGTGAAAAAAGAAGAAGACAAATTTATGTGTGAAAGCTATCCTTATTCCTGTTCTGAATATTTAAGCAGTGACTATATGCTAGCCGGAAAATGAAACGGTTGACCTAACTTACATACCAATATTTAAGTATTTAACCCAACGCCAATTAAGACTCAGTTACGTTGAATTTGATCTGTTGAGTGTTGACCCCCCAAAAAAAGGTTGAATTTGATATTTACTGGGAAAATGTATACACAGAAACCAGTTGGTTAAGATGTTTTTATAACAATTTAATTTTAATGTGCTGAAGAAGTATTTTTACATTTATTCGATCAAATATTTCTTTTTATTCAACCTTTTCAGTGGTGAAAATAAAAATTAATTATATTTATTAATATAATAGTATAAAATTTTATTTCCCGAACGGATAAAAGTTAAATTATTAAAAAAATAATTTATTACTAGAGTCAAAGTCAAATTGGTGTTCTTTTGCCAGGTACTACTCTTCAAAGAGAGTAGATTACGCAATTTATTGCTTTAAGTAATCGACTTCTAACTCCCGAGTTTAATTGAACCAATAACCAAAGCCCATCTCTGAAACGTACGTACCTTTAGCTCTCCAGACTTAATTTTCTTGCAGGATCCAACATCAATAATAGGGTACTTGCCGTATTTGCCCTTCATGTAAAAGGGACCCTCATTGGGCCTGGCGACCCCGTAATTGGTCAGGTCCCCGTACACAATCTTGCTAAGTATCACCATAAGTGAGTCCACCGTGCTTAACGACAGATACTTTAACAGGAATAACCCCAAGTTCGCCATCTCCCTCGATAAGAAATGAACCTGCATGCGCAGCATTGCATTATTTAATTTCCTGTACTGTATAGTTACGCGTCACTACCAAATTATAAATATCTTATAAGAAGAGAACAAATTATTATGTACGGACACCTCCATCAAATTATAAATATCTTAAATTTTTTTGTCATGTGAAAAACGTTGCTGAAGGAAGATTATTAGCATATATCATTTACCTATCCCTATTTTTTTTATTTAAGCTTTTGAGAAATAATTTCATGATATCGCACTCACGGTAACTAAGAGCGAAGAGAATCATCCTTGCTATATACCCCCATGATAAAATAATAATAATAATAATAGAAAAGAAAAAAAAATTGTTCCCCAACAACATAAGCTATTGG
The DNA here is from genome assembly GCA_031216105.1 of Dalbergia cultrata. Lineage (NCBI taxonomy): Eukaryota > Viridiplantae > Streptophyta > Magnoliopsida > Fabales > Fabaceae > Dalbergia > Dalbergia cultrata. The sequence goes on along the minus strand of CM062353.1, from coordinate 6,274,611 downwards.
TCTCATGAGAAAGGTCAGTTACCGGGCTTCGAACCACAATGGAAGTTTTGGCACCATGGTTGACCAAGTCTAACGCAATCTCCATGCCAGAGTTACCAGCGCCCACGACAAGAACATGTTCATCTTTGAACTCCTTCCCATTCTTAAACCCAGTCGAATGAATCACTTTCCCAGGGAATCCACTCAACCCTTCAATCTCAGGCATAAAAGGGTCAGTGGTTTCACCAGTAGCCACCACCAGGAACCTTCCAGAATATTCCTCAACCTCATCAGATTCCCCATTATTCTTCTTGGCCTTCACCCTCCACCTCTTAGCACCCTCATCGAACACCGCAAGCTCCACGGTCCTGCGGTACAAAGGGTTGATTCTGAAGTGGGACACGTAGTCATCGAGGTAGTGAAGGAACTGCTCCTTTGGGACATATGAAGGAGAAGAGGGTGGGAATGGCATGTGGGGAAGCTCGCAGATGTGCTTCTTGAGGTGAAGGTGGAGGCGGTCGTAGGAGTATTTCTTCCAAAGGGAGGCGAAGCAGTCTTCCCTTTCAAGGAGTATGTAGGGAATAGATAGCTTTGTGAGGCATGCGGCTGCGGAGAGGCCAGAAGGGCCTGCTCCAACCACTATCACTGCTGCCTCATCCTCCTTTTCCTGCTGCATTATATATATATTATTGTCTCTTATTTTTGAATTGGAAGTGTTGTTGACGATCGATCTGTTGTCGAAAGCAAGGACAAAGGTAAGGTATATGTAACACAAGGTGAGGTGAGGTGAAGAGAAGTTAAGCCCAAGAAGGCATTATTATATGGTATATACATATGTGGAAGGATGTTAGGTTGGCTGTAGCTATTAAACTCTAATTTATCAGTTCTATTTAAGCATCACCCTTGTGACCCCGTTTATTAACTAGCCACTTGCAATTCACTTGTTGATAATTAGTAATTTTAGTTGTATTTATGGTGAATTTTTCGGTGACATATACCAAATTAATTATGGGTTAATAATTATATGTTTTACTTGTGTTACTGATTAATATAGGTAGAATAATTTTATATATTTTATTAATTACTTTACTACATTCATCACATTTTACTTTAAATGCTTCTAAATCTCTCATTATTTATGTGTTTGAATAATATCTAAAATCATGGATAAAATAGCACAAATATAATTTTTATATATCACATTTAAGCAGAGAATAATAATAATATCAATACCAATACCAATAAGCTCTTTTCAATAAGTAATTTTAGATTATTATATTTATTCCATAATTTTTCATTTTCGATGGGTTTCATCATTAGTGCGGATCCTAGGTAATTAAATGTGTTTAGAAGCATTTGGCGAGTGTTATATTTATTTAATAAAAATAAAAAACTTATATTTATTAAATAAAAATAAAAAACTAATAACGTAGATCAATATTTTATTATATTAACTTGACGTACTCCTGTTTCTTACGTTGAAGTCAATAATGATTATGATTACGTAAACTGTGTTATAGGACAGAGCTTTTTTTTTTTTGGTACAAAGGACAGCTTTTAATTGGAGGATTTCTTCCCCTACTTTTTTTTTTTTTGATTGGGTTCCTCTTCTTCCCCCACGTTTATGTTATCACGATTTTAGTTTTTTTTTTCTCCTTCTTTTATGACCGTCAAGTGTCAAGTGAGATTCGTATAATTTGTTTGGTATCACATAGTATTATCGTAATAAATTTATACAAAAAAAAAAATTGCTGGTGGGACCAATATGATATTCCTGGTCCTAACGAGCAAGGTAGCTAACACCAATTTCTTTCCACTCCCTTATTGAAAATGCCTTCGAATTTGATTTTTCTGAGGATTTTTGGGTGATGTTTTACACAGAAAAAACGCGAAGTATGTTTGTCAACGTCAAGGACTAGAAGAACGCTCAGCATATCTATCTTCTTTTGGTCGTTGGCCGGAGCCTACTTATGCTATTGGGAAATATTTAGACGCGCTAATTAAAAGAGTATATTCTATTTCACCTAATAAATAACATATTAATTACTTTTATGTATCATTATTTTTTTATCGAAATTAAGGTGTTCCCACAGTCGAAGCTATGAGATTAATCCTCCGTCCATGATAGGCACCTCAAAGGATCGGAGAGCTGACCCGAAATTTTTTAATTAGCTTTCCATACTCAAAGTCAAGGACCGAACCCCTGATATTTAATTAAGGGAGGATGAGTCCTTACCACTCAACCACGCCTCCCGGGTTATTTATGTATCATTATTACCTCTCAGTTTTGCGCATTCTCGTGATTATCTTCGAACTGAAGAGAACATCTGTTAAACACGTTTGCTTTTGGGAACCGTGAGTTTTGCGTTTGACTTTTTCGGATGGCCAAATGTGACTTTGAGGTGTGATATGTTGCATCCTTAGACTTCAACAGTGTCGCGTGCATTCGGAGGATTAATTAGAAAGTAAGCAACCGATTTTTACGCCGTTAGAAAATTGGAAATAGTATATGATAGTGACAGTGATATATATCTGGCAGGTCCATTCGCGGCCAGAGAACGGAATAAATTTTATATATAAAATATGAAAAACTTTCATAAAAATATTTACCTCAATTTTTACTTCAAACCGAATACATCATAAGAGTAAGAATTGTTACCTCTGAAGACAAGTTAACTATATTTGGTTTGCAAAAAGTTTATTGGTTTATTTTTTTTAATTATGTGCTAAGATTCCTTAAGAAATTAATAACTCAACTACAGGTATCTATTTGAAAACACTTTTTTTTATTATTATTTTGAGATTTTCAAGAAAACGTATATAAAGAGGTAATTAAGCGTTTTTCATTTTACTTATAATAACACTTTTTGCGTATGATTAATAATTACACACTATATGAAATTCAACAAAATGAAAAAAGTGTAAATCCCTTTAAAAATTTTCCAATATTGGTTTTAGGTCCAATAAAATTAATATAAATATAGGAGAAATACCAACAAGCACAAGAAGATACGTTTATTAAAAAATTCTGTACGAAAACGGGACCAATAAACTTGAAGAAAGGCACAATCACAAACAAGTCCGCGACAAATTATATTCAATTGCCAATTATAATTGTTTTTCTTGGTTTACTTTTCGTTAGTATCATTTACTTTATAAAATAAAGTTAGTCAACAATTTTTTTTTCCAATCAGAATGAGTTGACTTATACTTTTCAAGTTTTGAATAAATAAGGAATTATTCCTATTATGTTCAACAACTGCAATTGAATGTAACTAAATCATCTTAAAATTCCAGCAAATTTTCACTAATAATATAATGCTGCTCTTATTTTATTTCGTTAAAATGATAATGATATATAGGACAAATGAGATTGAATAAAAATAAAGCCCAATGAAAAGAGGAATCAAGTGAAAAATGGTTAAAATTTTGGTTTTCTGCCCATTTTGTTTGGTATGATCAGGGACAGATTTACTTAGGAGGTACTGGGGCATGTGCCCCTACAGAGATTTTAGAAGTTTTTTAGTAGTCTATATATATATATATAAATATAATGTTCCTATTATCCTATTATCTTTGACTATATAATAAGATAAAAATTATGTTAAGTTTCTTTATATGCACATATTTTTTTTTCCCCATCACTTAAATTTTTTGGATCCATCAATGTTGATGATAATATATTTCTAAGAACGAAGCAAAGGCATTTTCCTTTTTCCATCAAAGATAAACAAACCGATCATTATTAGTCCTTTGCCTATTGATCTGCTTTCCCAAGTATGAGTTCATTTCCTTTCAATTGATCCACCCAAAAGTGGAAAAACATTTTTTGTACACCCGCACAATGCAATGCGTAAATTCATGAAGTGAATTGAAGGGGATTTCAATTTGTTCGATCGACACCAAAATTATTATTTTTGGACTCACTCGTTGGAACACCACATCCTTTTATACTTATAAAGGTACTATCAAATTAGCAAGTGTCTCCTACTGAGCAAGCTAAATGAAAGGAACCTGATCTTCCATGCTAGCTCCTTTATAAGCAGCTTCAAAAGCTAAAAAGTGAAGCAATCTCGATGCTGCTTCTGCTTGCTTGTGAAGGTTTCTATATGTCTTGCTGTTAATTAACTCAGTCACTGATCCAAGACTAGCACGCATGCAAGCTGGAATATGAAGCACCCCAATTGTCCACCTATAGATTAATTGAGTCTATGTAAAGCTATCTCTACCTTCAATGAATACAAATGTGGCTAACTGAAAGGCTTGTTGTTCAAAACATTTTAAGCAATTCAACCCCTGGGGCGGTGTTCTTGCGGGATTTGAGAGCACTTGTAAGTTGTAATCAATTTAAACCAACCCCCCCTAAAAAAAAACCAAAAAAAAAAAACCAGAAAAAAAGCACAAAAAGAAAGGAGACACCCAAGTTGTAATTTTACATGCTGAACAATAAAAAAAGGTCTAAGAAAGGTTATAAAAAAGGCTGAAAAAACTCTTACACACACATATACACGTGTTGGATCATACACTTACCACTACACATAATATATAACTATTAGTAAGGTCACAAATCCATATTCTTAAAGTTTCTCAAAAACGCATCAAATTTAAGGGGTTACGCCCATAATAGACGTTATGAACTAAGATGCTAATAAGCTTATCAAATTTTAAAGGTAACATAGGTCAAATAAAGCCAATTATATGTATAAATTTAGATTAAAGGTAACATAGGTCGAATAAAGTCAACATAGGTAACATATTCTTTCTGATATAAGATCTAAAAATTCATATATCATCGAATAATTTTTTGTTAATGAATTTACAAATTTTTATATCAATATATTTTCAATTTACATCAACATGATGCATATTTGAAATATATTAAAAAATTTATTTCATCATATTTTTATTGAAATTATTTTTTACATTTAAATATTTTATATGATAGATGATTATAATTCAACAATTAAATCAACAAAAAGATAATTTATAAAAAAAAATTTGGTCGATTTCTAAAATGTTATTGATGAGCCTCAGAATTTCTGTACTAGTTTTCCTTTGGGATGTGCGTTCTCTTCCAATGTTTCAGCTAAGGCCCGTTCTGGGCCCAAAGCTTGAGATTCACCCTGGAAGGCACACTGCGGTGCACCCGTTGATGATTCTTCGATTGTTGTTTTTATTTTCAAGTGCCATTCACTAACCCATAACTAATATGAAAACATAAAATTTCAACATACATTTTCATTGTTAAAACCTAAAACACTACAAGACAATGATTACCTACATACTTGACATTAACACACTGTTAACAATATCGTACAAAAAGAATTTGCACCCCCTTTTTTTTTCCCCCAAAAGGAACGTACACATAAGGGCTAAATATTATCTCTCTCTTTGGTTTTGGCACCTTAATAATTTATCAACCAATTATTAGTTGCAACTTCTTGTTGGTGGATGACCAACATTTACAATCGAAATCAACAACTTAAATATTTGAACACCCATCAAAGACACTAGTTGCTAGCCTAATGGGGAGAAACTGCTAATTTCCATGATCAAGGGATCACAAGGATGACTCTCAAGGCAACAGCAGTCTTCAACGCTTCAAGTATCATCTTCTAGTTCCTAAAAACATAAAAAATACTTTAAAATACTATACTCACAGTTTCACATTCAATTTCCATATAGGTGGCCCAACAGAACAGAGAAAATCATGAGTTTAACATGGCATCGGTTCCTTTTTCTTCCCTGTTGACGAGGAATTACTTAATTGAAGACGCAATATCATTTGCTACGTTTTGGGCATCCATTTTAGCTCCATAAAATCCCCTCCTTGAAAGTCCAACGCAGTACAAACCGTTCTTACCCTTCCATTGATTAGGATAACTAGGCTTAGCAAAACCATCCTCATTCAGAAGATCATCACCCCCCTGCAGTTGAAAACAAAATCAATACATTCATTCACATGTCATGCTAATCTTTCTTACACGATATGTAGTTGTCGATCATTTCTATAGTTTTATGTAGCTAGTTAAGGTTGCGACAAAACACAAACGAAGGGCAGCCAGCCAGTATTTTTTGAGGAATATTAATCAACCACAAAATTCTTACCATGAATCCTTGACCCAAAAAAACCATATGGCTACTCATTAATCCAAGAGTTAATAGCTAGTCATATCATTCTGGAAACTTAATTCAAACAAAAATTTCTTATGGTTAAGCATGTTTTCTTGTTTGTCCTGTACAATATGATATACCTTCAGCCACTTTTGTGTTGATCTATTGAAGCCAGTGCAGAAAATAATTGAATCAAATGGGTGTGACTTTCCATCTCGGAACAACACCTCATTACCTCTTATCCTGTCTATTTCCGCTGGCAAAACCTACGTAACATAACAGAAAGTCATGAGGTCCATCATCTTTTAGGTACTGATATTTAGCACTGCTAGGCATTTCTTGTTGGGAACTAAAATGGTGAAAGGGTATGGATATGTCATTTGCATTGACTAAGTGACCGGTTGGCATTAGTTTTTTGTCCTTTGGGAGTATGAACAGCACTGATTTTCCTGATAAGTAAAAACTGCTCATACCTGAATCTCTCCAGATTTGATTTTCTTGACAGTTCCCAAGTCAATTATTGGGAACTTTCCATACTTCCTCTTCATGGTGAAAGGGCCCTCACTTGGCCAAGGTAAACCATACTTGGTCAGATCCCCATACACAATCCTGCTAACTATAACCACAAGTTTCTCCACCGTGCTTGGTGACAGATACTTCACCAAGACCCCGGCATAATACATCATGTCCCTCGTAAGAAAATGAACCTACATGTGTACATGACAAAAACATACAGAGAGAGAAACATTAGCTTCTGGTATGTTGTGAATATAAAAATTTCATAAATGAAATCTATAAAAATTATTTATAAGTCTCATTGATGGTACTTTTACTTTTCGACCAAACATACCCTCCTCAAAGTTAATCTGCAATATTTAAAAACAAATTAAGAGTAAAGAACCAGGATAATCATAAAAGAATTAACATTAACAATAAAAGTTACTCCATCCTATCCCATTGCTATATCAATAATTAACTAGGTACCGGGCTTCGAACAATGATGGAAGGTTTGGCACCAGAATTGGCCAAGTCCAATGCAATCTCCATGCCAGAATTGCCAGACCCAACTACCAAAACATGCTCATCTTTGAATTCCTTCCCATTTTTGTACCCGGTTGAATGAAGCACCTTCCCTTTGAAACTGTCCATCCCTTCAACCTCGGGCACACGTGGCTCAGCTGTTTCCCCACTAGCCACCACCAAGAACCTGCAACCATATTCCTCAACCTCACCAGATCTCCCATTCTTAGCCTTGACCCTCCATTTCTGATTCCCCTCATCATATTCAGCTAGCTCCACGGCTCTTTGGTACAAAGGGTTGATGTTGAAGTGCCTCACGTAGGTGTCCAAGTACTCTATGAACTGCTTCCTTGGCACATAGTGAGGATAAGACTCAGGAAATGGTAAATGGGGTAGCTCACACACTTGTTTCCTCAGGTGAAGGTGAAGGCGATCATAGGTGTATTTTTGCCACAGGGAAGCAAAACAGTCCTCCCTCTCAAGAATGATGAAGGGTATGGATTGCTTGGTTAAGCATCCAGCAATGGCTATGCCTGAAGTTCCTGCCCCAACGATGATCACGGTTGGTTCCTGCATTATCTATTGCTTTTTGGACTTTCAAGGTTCATTTTGTATGGCCTATCTTTAGTCCTAAGAGATAAATAAATGTGATTTAAAACAGTCCCTTCCTGGTCCAATGAAGTTGCTACACATAAGGAAGGGTTTTAAACCCCCTATTTTGGCAGGGTCCAATTGAAATCACTATATATTACCTGTTTTTGATGACTTTTTTAAATCTGAAACTGTTGACTTGATCACCATGTGGCACCAACCACGCTCATCGTCATTGGATACATAAGATGAGAATACTTGTAACTTGAAGGGTGGTTGAGGGGCTGCCACGCGGACCAAAATGATTGCACTTCAAGATAAAATGAAATCATGGACTTGCACAAATGGTAAAATTACATGGTACATCAATACCAACCTATTTTTGCAATATTTTCGACGAGAATCTTAGATAAGTAAGCTCTTGTACACTTCACAGGTCACTTTATTTCTTGCTATTTAGACGAAAGAGTTTTGATTAAAAGCAATTTCAAATAAAACAAACTAATATCCAATCATACAGTCAAACATCGAGAAGCCTCACAACAGGCCACAGTATTTGATTAAACTAAAGATGTGCAAGTCCCCTTCCCATAGCACGACAAATCACTCTGATGCTAGCATACAGAATCCTTGGTGGCTCAGCTTCGTGCGCGCTAATAAACACGGAGAAAACATGAGTCAAGAAAAAGAACTGGGGGGTGCTACAAATATTATAGGCAACGAATGAAAAATTGAAACAATCGAGTACATACACAGACACACACACACACACAGGTAGATGAATAACTAATAATTATACAAGTAAAACACACTAGGAGTCTAACACAACGAGGAATAAATTGTATAAAAGATCTCTAGCCTAGGCTTCTTAGGTAGGTCCTAACATACATATAGACATATTCATAATACTGCTCTACGTGATTAGGATATTTGCTAATTTCGTGAACCACGTTTAGAGAGCTCGACACCTGGCTCGTTCTTTGGAGTAACACTAAACAATTTCCCCGACCATGCTCCCACAAATTTGTTGAACTCAAAAGGGTTCTTCCATTTCTTGTTGGACTCCCTAGCAATGAAGCTTCTCATCTTCACATTCTCCTGCTGCATCACATCTATTGCCAAACTCAGCTGCCTTATCACCTCTATTTTCTCCTCATCTATCTGCTTGAGTTGTTCCTTCTGTGCCTCATTCTCTTCTCTGAGCTTCTCTATTTCTTCCCTCAACATCATCACTTGATGTCTTTCAGCTTGAGTTGATCCTTTTGCGCCTTGTTCTCTTCATTGAGTCTCTTAGTCTCATCCCTCAGCCTCATCACTTCATCATTCACAGCAACAAATGAAAATCCCTCGTTTTGTGCAGTTATGAAACTTGTGCTCCACTTCTTCTTCATCTTTCTCCTGATCAGGGTCATCAACTTCAGATTCCACGGACTCCTCCCCATCAAAACTCTCAGAATAGGTGTCACAATAATAGGATGGCAGTAGCAGTAGAATATACTGAGATGGTATATTAACTCAGAAAAGCAGAAAGATACAATAAAAGCAACTATAGAAAGAGAGGCCTAGAGCACTTAAGCAGCTCCACTCTCCTAAGCCCGAATTAATCCAAAAAAATCCCCTCCCCTCATCCTACTCCTATGATAGTTATATTCTTTATTCTCTGTTCTGTTACTAAAACCGTTAACCATAAAATCCTCAACAGCCCCTAAATATCTCTTTTCTTTTCTTATTTAGCTAACATCCCTTTTCCCAAACTACCCCTATGATTCCTTCTCTTGTAAACCTTAATTGTACCGGGGAATTTATCTCTAACAATACCCCCTTCTTGAACTACCACCTGGTCCTCCAGGTGGAATTCAGGAAAACATAATTTGATGTCTGCTGCAATTTCCCATGTACTCTCAAAGTCAGGGAGGTCCTTCCAACGGATCAATACTTCGTCCTCTCCTTGCTCATTCTTCCTGGTAGCTAACACAGCTGCTGGTTCTACTTTTAATTCCCATCCTTCAGTGAGTCCTTGAGGCAGAGGTTGACACTTAGCTTCAGGGGCCAAACATTGTTTAAGCAATGAAACATGGAAAACTGGGTGTACCAGTGATCCAGCAGGTAGCAGTAGCTTATAGGCGACTTTTCCCACCCTCTCTATGATCTCAAAGGGACCATAGTATTTAGGACTGAGCTTCTGATTGATGCGGTTAGCCAAAGACCTCAATCTATAGGGTTGAATCTTCAGGAACACCTTGTCTCCCACCTTGAATTCTACTTCTCTTCTCCTTTTGTCTGCTTGATTCTTCATCTGTGCTTGGGCTTTGTTGAGAAACCATTTTAACTCCTCAAGCATGTAGTCTCTTTCAGCTAGTAGTTGATTCACATCTTCAACGGCTGATGGTAATGAATCCCCTTTTACTAATGCAGGGGGGTCTCTTCCATAGAGTATCTTAAATGGAGAAGTGTTAGCAGCAGAGTGGTATGTTGTGTTAAACCACAACTCAGCCCAAGGCAACCATTTACTCCATTGTTTTGGCTTGGCTCCTGCAAAACATCGAAGATAAGTTTCTAAACACCTATTTACCACCTCCGTTTGGCCATCTGTTTGAGGATGATAAGCTGTGCTGAATTTCAGCTTGGTCCCTGCTTGTTTAAACAATTCTGACCAGAAGTTACTCATGAAAACTTTGTCTCAATCAGTTACAATGAATGCTGGAAATCCATGTAATCGGACTACTTCTTTAATGAAAAGATCAGCGACCATCTTTGCAGTGTATGGATGATTCAGGCCCAGGAAGTGAACATATTTAGAGAGTCTATCCACTACCACCAGTATTGTGTCCATCCCTTGAGCCTTAGGTAGCCCTCCTATAAAATCCATTGAAATGTCTTCCCATACTCGTGATGGAATAGGTAAGGGTTGGAGAAGGCCTGCCGGTGATAGAGTAAGGTATATGTTCCTGCTACAAGTTTCACAGCTTTGAATGTACCTCTGAATTGCCTGCTTCATCCCTTCCCACCAAACCAAGCCAGAAATCCGCTTGTATGTTCGAAAGAATCCCGAGTGTCCTCCTAGTGCTGAATCATGAAATTCCTGTAAAAGGATCTGAATTCTAGGAGAATTCTTGGCAACTACAATCCGACCTTTGTAGTAAAGTCTCCCTTGCTTTAGTTCATACCCTTCTTGGCCCTTTTTTCCTTCAATCAACCCTTGTATTACTGTCTTCAGGTCTGCATCTACCTGTACTTCTTCTTCTAATCCTACCCAGTTTTGAAAAGTGACTGAGGAAATAGCTGCGAAATTGGTACGTCTTGAGAGGGCATCTGCAGCTCCATTTGTCTTTCCTTCTTTGTAAATAATCTCAAAATCAAAGCCAAGCAATTTTGCTATCCATTTTTGCTGTCCCTCCCCCATCATCTGCTGATCCACCAGATGTTTTAAACTTTTTTGATCAGAATACACTAAGAATTTCCTGCCCAATAAGTAGTGTCTCCACTTTTGAACAGCTAATACAATGGCCATGAGCTCCCTCTCATAAACAGACTTTTGTTGGGCCCTGTCAGATAATTTCTGGCTCATATATGCCACTGGCCTTCCTTCCTGCATTAAAATAGCCCCAATGCCCTTCCCAGATGCATCTGCCTCTATAACAAACTGTTTCTCGAAATTAGGAACTGCAAGTACAGGAAGGGTGGTCATAGCTTCTTTCAATTTGTCAAAAGCTAATTGTGCTTCCATACCCCATTGAAAATTATCTTTCTTGAGTAACTGAGTTAGAAGCCAAGCTATCCTCCCAAAATTTTTCACAAACCTGCGATAGTAACCAGTAATGCCTAGAAATCCCCGTAGTCCCTTCAAATCGGTTGGGATAGGCCATGCTTGCATTGCTTCAATTTTTTGTGGATCAGCCTTTACTCCTTCTGCAGAAATTAAATTTCCCAAGTACTCTAATTCTCGTTGCCCAAATGAGCACTTCTTGATGTTGATATAAAGGCTGTTGGTTTTCAGCAACTCTAGCACCTGCTGAAGATGTTCCCATTGTTCCTCTTCCGTCTGACTATAGATCAGAATATCATCAAAGAAAACCAATGTGAAACGCCTTAAGAAAGGCTTTAAGACTGAATTCATGAGGGCTTGGAAGGTGGAGGGGGCATTAGTGAGACCAAATGGCATCACCAAGAACTCGTAATGCCCTTCATGCGTTCTGAATGCAGTCTTTTCTATGTCCCGCTCCTTCATTCTGATCTGGTGGTAACCAGATTTTAGGTCTAGCTTGGTGAAAACCCGGGCGCCTCCTAATTCATCAATGACAGGTATGGGAAATTTATCTGGAATTGTGGCTTTATTCAAAGCCCTATAATCAATACAAAATCGCCATCCACCATCCTTCTTTTTGACTAAGATCACTGGACTTGAGTAGGGACTAGTGCTAGGTCTGATAATACCTGAATTCAACATCTCGGCAATAATCTTCTCAATCTCATTCTTCTGAAAATACGGGTACCTGTAGGGTCTGATGTTAGGTATGGTAGCACCTTCTTTCAGAGTGATGGAATGGTCATGGTATCTGGGTGGGGGTAAACCTTGAGGAAGATGGCAAATATCTGCATATTGGTGCAGTAATTGTTGGAGCCGAGGTGGGCTCTTACTCTGCTCCAATTCCGCGATCGTTCCTTGTATCTCGCCTTCTTCCTCCTCATATGGAGCAACCACATAACATTCCTCACTCGTCTTTAATGCCTTTAGAGTGGAACGCCAAGAAATCAGCATGGTGCTTAAGGAAGGGTCCCCTTGAATATGTTTAGATTTTTCCCCTTCCTTCCATTGGATGTAGAGTTTCTGGAAATTGGCGTGGATGTCCCCTAAACTGGCGATCCACCCATAGCCTAAAACCACATCAGCGCTGCCCAAGTCCAAAACAAAAAATGACTGGGAGATAGAAGTGCTTTGAATCTCCAATCGCAAGTTTTCACAGAGGCCAGACCCTCTATGGATAGCGCCAGTGCCCTCCTCGACTGTGAAGGGAACTTGACTTCGTGGTAGCTGTAGGTGCTCCCCTAAAGAAGTAGAGATAAAATTTGCATCAGCGCCAGTATCAACAAGAACGATGACCTCAGTTTTGCCGATCATGCCTCTGACCTTGAAGGACTTGTTCAGAGTAGTGAATCCCCTGAGGCTATTAAGCGTAAGATGCAAGGACTTTAAAGCGAGCTCAGACCGTTCCTCCTCAACCGGAACGTCGTCGTCTTCGCTGATGTCTTCAGCTTCAAAGTCTTCAAGGAGAACTAAGTTGAAGTGCTTGAGCTTGCACTTGTGCTCATGATCCCAGTGTTCCCCACACTTAAAACATAAGCCCTTGCGACTCCGATCCTGTAATTCTTCCTGGGACAGACGCCTCCCTGTGATGCCACGTGGTCCTTCAAAGCTTCGCCCACCTCCACTTGTATCCGTGTGTCGACTGTCATTGCGTGAGGGCAATGAAGGAGGAGAAGTATAGTATTTTTGAGAACTTGGGCCCTTGACATGGCCCAAACTCCGCTCCCCTGGTCCAATTCCTCCACTGCGCCATTCCTTATTGCGTTCTTCCAGTAAGATGGCTCGGTCCTTGATCTCTGCCAAAGAGCCCAGTTCAAGACTCTTTAATTCCGCACGTATACTACCTTTGAGCCCATTAAGGAAAATGCCCCGAAGGACATCCCGGTCCATATGACGCATTGGGCCCGAGACATGCTCAAATTCTTCAATGTAATTAATCACCGAACCCACTTGCCAAAGGCGCAAGAGAGGTCCATAAGGGTCACTCACCAGACCCGGTTGGAAACGACGAGTGATGCCGTCGCGAAAAGATCTCCAAGAAGGGAACTGGGTCTGTGCCTCCCAGGTTTGGTACCACGACAAGGCACGCCCTTCGAGAGCCAGGACAACGACCTCGAATTTCTCCTCGGCTTCGATTCGATTAATGCGAAAATAGCGATCGATTTTAACTAGCCACCCCAGGATGTCATCACCGGAAAAAAGGGGAAGCTCCATCTTCTGGTCGCGCTCCCGATGTCGTGGTGGAGGGCTGACAGAGACCGGTTGTGGTGGGCGCGTATGCCACGGCCGACGTTCCCAGTGGCGATGGCCATCATGGGAGTAAGGGGAACCCCGATCATCGTGGTTATGAGACCGCGAGTCACGGCGCTCTTGTCGAGAGGAAAAATCCCCTCTGGAACCCCCATTCCAGCGATCATCTAAGCCAACTTGAGACGACGGCCGTCGTGGTGGTGATCAACCCCGTGACCTATGGCGGCGGCGGTCATCCTTTCTCTCCAGTAATTGCATTACACGATCAATCCTTCTTCCAAGGTCCGCAACTTGTTCCTCCATGGTACAGCGTCAGCGAGGGGGACTCACACACGCCCAGAAAGCAGCTCTGATACCAATTAATAGGATGGCAGTAGCAGTAGAATATACTAAGATGGTATATTAACTCAGAAAAGCAGAAAGATACAATAAAAGCAACTATAGAAAGAGAGGCCTAGAGCACTTAAGCAGCTCCACTCTCCTAAGCCCGAACTAATCCAAAAAAATCCCCTCCCCTCATCCTACTCCTATGATAGTTATATTCTTTATTCTCTGTTCTGTTACTAAAACCGTTAACCATAAAATCCTCAACAGCCCCTAAATATCTCTTTTCTTTTCTTATTTAGCTAACATCCCTTTTCCCAAACTACCCCTATGATTCCTTCTCTTGTAAACCTTAATTGTACCGGGGAATTTATCTCTAACACACAACCATGGTCCGCAAAACTCATCAGCTTGTCTAATCTATGCTTGGCTGAAGCAATAGGGGATCCTCCTGAACTGAGGGAGCCAATTGCAGCGTCAGGTCTGACTTGATCATACCATTCGGGTAGTGAGCGGTGTGTCCTGTAGAAATCTTCAACCATGCTCACAAGCTCTGGTCACTTCTTGTAATACATCTCTGCACGTTGTGCAAATGAATCTGCATCTTCTTCAATTAGTTTTAACATTGCCTTTGTCTTGTGGTTTAGTTCTGCAATAAACATGCAACGGATAATCAAATATCAGTCCAATCAGTTTTTTCCCCCGGACAATAAAAGGATTAGGATCCTCTAAAGTAAATTTGTCTCTAAGTGTGAAAAGTGAGTATTATTCACTCTTAGTTCAATAAGTGTATTATGTATGGCCTCATTAAATGATCTAAGAGTAGATAACCAGTCACTTTCTCACTTTATAAACAAACTCATGTTTGATCTTAGATGAGCTTTCTCCACAATGAAATCATATGCCGCAATTGCACCCCAGCATATCTGCGCAAAAAGGTATAAATACTGGGTACAAGTCAGAGTCAAACCAAACAAAGGTTGCTCCAACGGCTAAATACATAGGGCAAAAGGTGGGGAAAAGAAAAAGAACTTGAAAGGTAACACTCGGATAACGGTGGCCTGCAACCTTTTTTATGATTTTGCACTAGTGTTCCCTTTCTTTTTAATTGAGTAATGCTACACAAAAAACTACGAGAATTTTTTATTGGATGAAATAAAATGATAGGATCCACTTACCCATCTAATGATTGATAAGCATGTCACATATCATTCTAGCAAACAAATTCTGATAAAATTCTGGCAGTGTTGTTACTTTTTTCAATTAACCCTGTACCTTCTTTTGAGAACGGGTATTAGTGCTGAGTAATTTTTTTATTTAGGTAGACCTCTGCGGGTACAAAAGTATACTTTACGAAGAGTATTCATGATCCTAACTGGGACAAACCACAAAAGTGAATTACTTAGAGAAAGAGTAGATTAGATCGGCCTCAATCATCCATATGTTACACCACTATTACAGGGACAAGTTCAACATCTATCTTCATGCAATCAAAGCATCGTTCACTACACATATCAGCCAATAGAAACAGTGCTAATTGGTCAACACATCGCTCCAAATCACACAATGAGGCCTATTATGAGTCATTCACTTCCCATATGTTTGGAGACAAGGTCAACTATGTTGGACAATTTGATTTTCTACATATCTAATTGGACAGTGTAATCACAATTACGCGAGTCATTCAATGGCAGAGTTAGGCAAAAATTGCATGATGATAACTTTGCATTACATGGTTTATTATTAAATGGTTTATTAGATGTTTTGAACCTAACTATAAGCTAATCTATACACGCTACTCAATAAGGAGGAAGACAGAGGAAACCTGCAAGAGTGGATTGAAGCCATGGGGATCGGTTGGCAGTGGTGTGGCTGTCAAGCCACCACCACTGTGAAGGTTGGTTCTTGGCCATCTCTGCCATCTTCTTCTACTTCACTCTTTTCTTGGTTATCACCACAAGCCTATGTATCACGAAACATATAACAAAACAACAAAGAAGAACCTTGAATTCCCCGAACAAAAGTCCCACAAGCATAATTAACTAGTATCAACTAGGAGTGGCATAGGAAGTCTCAATCACAGTCACATAGTTTAAAAGTTTAAACATAGACGTACGTAACGAACGAACGAGAAGATAGGAATGAAAAGAAAAAACACACAAAAACTTATCAGAATTTGCGTGAAGGAACAAACGCACCGCCTAAGAGACTGGCGCAGCAGAGCAGCACACAGATATATGTCATAATACAGGGCCATTACAGTCATTTCAATACCAGCGGTGGGCGTTGGGCATTCAAGTCTCACAAACACAAAAATAGAATGGAAGGTAGAATTAATTATTGCAGTAGAGAAATAATAAAAACAGAAATCGAGAGAGAATGGAACGAGAAGGAAAAGGACAAGAGAATTCAAAATAGAGAGAGAGCGACATATCCCATGAATCAGCTTCCAGGTGCATGCAAAGTAAGTAAGTTGTATAGATTTGAGTGTTTATGGTGGGGGAGGTGGCGGAAGTAGATTATAACACGGCGCAAAGCAAGCTATCACCGATAGAGAGGAAGAGAAAGGACAAAAGACTCGAACTTTACAATGCCCAGCAAATCAATCAATCGATAATCAATAATAAGAGGAAGATAGAAACGAAGAAGGAAGAAAAGAAAGGGACCGACCTGGTTCTGCAGAATCACACAGTGTGTGAGTGTGTGGCGTGGTCGTACACAGCAAGTGTGGTGGAGTAGGCGTCCACTCCTCTCCTCTCCTCTGCTCCAGAGACACACAGAGAGGGAGACTTGTAGCATAAAATACTGTTCTTTCTCGTTTTGAATTCTTTTCTCTCTATTCTCTCAGCTCTTCCACCAGTCATATCATATTGATGCACTGTATCAATACCATGCCCCCCAAATTTAAAGGAAAAAAATAGAGTGAATGCTCATTTTAGTCCCCAACTTTTTATTCATGAGTTATTTTAGTCCCTGACTTTTAAAATGAGTCAAATTAGTCCCTAACATTACAAAATGTGAGTCAAATTAGTCCCTTGTTCTACTTTTATTTAACATTTTATCAATTAGATGATGATATGTAACATTAAGTTACATATTATTGTACCATGTGTCATCTAAAGTGTAATAGAGTTTAAAATAGTTTATTTTGGTATCTAAAATTGTACAAAATAAGTCAATTTATGATGTATAATGAATATTTAAATGATTTATTTTATATAATTTTAAATATTAAAATAAGTCATTTTAAAATATATTCTACTTTAGATGACATATAGTATGTCAAGGTATCACTTAATGTTATCAATCATCATTTAATTGATAGAAAATTAACTACAATTGAGTTAAGGGACTAAAATGACTCACATTTTGTAATGTTAGGGACTAATTTGACCCATTTTAAAAGTCAGGTACTAAAATGACTCAACAATGAAAAGTGAGGGACTAAAATGAACATTAACTAGAAAAAAATATATAATATCTCACTCTATTTTTCTATTTTATTTGTAATTGGATCTTCATTTTTAATGTTCATTGCGTCTCATTTAAACTACATCTATATTATATCTATTTTTACACTATATATAAAAGGAATAGTTTCTTTTACCTGCTTTTTGATATCCAAAATTTTTATTTTTTAAAACACCCTTGATGTATAGGGTGTTGGAAGAAATTACAAGAATAAATAAAAGAAATTAAAAAAATTATAAAAATGTAGATTGACAGGCACACAAGTGTCAGTCAATTCACTAGTATATATAAACAAAATTTCCTTAATAACTAATTTTTGGTGTCTCATAATTAGATTAAACAGTATTTTCAAGTTCATTAATATAATTTTATGTGGAAAAAAATAATAAACATTATGCATGTAATTGCTATTACAAATATAGTTAACCACTATTCACTTTACTATGTGAAACACTCTCACAGACTGGATCTTCATAGACCTGTAAATATCAAGGAAGAGATAACTGAACCAGACATCGAATCGGTCATGGTACTGGTTTAGAGGTTTACCGGTCCAACCTGGATTCAACCGGAATATAATAAAATATATATAAATATATACATATGATAAATTCAAAAGCAAAAACCTATATTAAGTCATCAACGTTAACACAAACAACACATAATAACATTGTTCATAGGTCCATAGTAAGTATTAGCACATAACCTACACATAAGTCAATTATCTCCAGTCTCATTAACTCAACTAATAAAGTACAACATTAACTCATATGATCTATCACGACTTGATTTGGGAATGTAACCGGTACGTGAGGAGTCTCATTCCCACATAAGCCTTGTGATCATTGAATTTCTCTATATGCGTAATTTATAATAAAATAATAATTAAAACATGATTTTCTTCTAAATCAATATCAATTTATCTATTTAAAACATAATATTCTAATTCATGAAAACTAAAGTATCAAGGTTCAAGCTCTGAAAAATCCTTTTTAACCAAAGCTACTAATCATGAAATCATAACTATCTCATCATTCAAACTAAAATTTATAAAATATGAAAATCAACTTAATGCTTGAAAATTGAATCATTAGTGCTTATCTGGTAGGCTACATAAATCTTTAACCATAAGCTACATTTCAAATACATATTTGAGCTCTAAGAACATATGTATAAATATTTAAATCTCTAAATTTAAATATATAGTCTAAAAATAATGCGTGACTTGGATCCTGCTTGCACATCTACTGGAGCACTCTACTCTAACAAACTCTAAACTAAGCATTACTCCGAAGTAAGACTTACCACAGAGAAACCACTGCATCTATGGAACCAGAATCTGAATCACCTCTGGACCTGCAACTATGAGAGGAAAGGAGATGGGCGAGTCAACAGACTCAATGAGTAAGCTCTCACTAATCACCCACACGGAACAACCAAGAATATACCATAAAGGATATAAATGCAGCAATCACAAACCAATTGATATTTAAATATATAGCTAGCTGTGAAAAACACTTTTTATTCTGTAAATTTACAATAACCATTTCTAACTCATAATCAACAAGAAATCATTTTAACTGAGAGGTGTGACAGAACATCGAAAATAGTATTGGCTGAGCACGATAAATACACATAATGATATTGACCCCACAACCATTTAATAATATTGCCTCCATAGCTATTTAATAATATTGCCTCCATGGCCACCTAATAATATTGCCTCTATGACTGTTTAAATATTATTGCCTCCATGGCTGTCTAATAATATGCCCTCCATGGCTATTTAGTAATATTGCCTCCATGGCCATCTAATAATATCTCATCATATATAACTCAACAGAAATAAATAAAATCAATATTACTAAAAAGTGGGTGGTCTATCCCTCGCGAATGAGAGCCCTTAAATTCCTAGTACTCTGAAAGCTCTGGACTCATATAACTCTAACAATATGACTTTAGCATAACTGTGGCTATGAAAATCGATCCAAGGGTTCATCACTTGTAGGCATTCCGATTTCAAGCCCATAGAATATGTATCTGGCAGCTGCTAGGAATCATACTGAATTACGTACCTTTTGGTACCATAAAACTGAAATTCTAAATTTATATATTTAATTTGACATATTTTATACACTTGAAAATGCTAAAATCATAATTAAATCACTATCGTCCATTATCATAATAATTCTAAAGTTATAACAACATATTTAATTAAAAGTTAAATCATACTCTAGTTTCATATTTCTCCAATATACTTAACGAAATCTTCTAAAATATAATATGAGATCTTGCATTCTGAAAACATGATAGTATCATAAATTTAGAAAACATACCTAACAACTTTTGTAAACATTTATAAATCACATATTTTCCAATAATCATTCCATGAACAATTAAAATATTTTTATAACATACACCAATCCAATTCATGTTCCATGGTTTTCTAAATTGAATTTTTCTCATGCTATATTCAAAATCATAATCTTTAGCTAACTTGCCATACCTGTAAAAACCATATATATATCGTCATACTTTCATTTCTAATTTCATATTTAACAAACATCATGCATAAAACATATTCATAATGCTTAAAGTAAGGCTATGAGTTTGAACCCACTCACCCGGAGGGGGAGGAAAAGATGACGCCAACACCAACTGAGTTTCGGAGAGCCGGGAGGACACCAACATTGACTATAACCAACATAAAACTCATCAAAGATCTATGGGTAGCTCTAGATTACCCTAAACTAACTCTAACAACATTGAGGGAGCACCTCCACTTGACAATAATGAGGGAAACTAATGATTCATACTAAGAATGTGAAAGGATGGAAGGAAAAAGACCAAAAACCCATAAAATCTCTTACCTTGATCTTGGAGGAAGAAGGAATGATGATGGATTGAGAGAGGAAGAGAGAAATCTGCTTTGGGGGAAGAGTTTAAGGTTCTGATTCGTAAGAAAATGGAAGAGGAAGGAGTAGGAAGGGCTTTTATAAAATGGGGGAGGGGTCTGTGAGTGAAATGACGCATTTTGGCACTGTTTGAGCTCTTGGGGGACTGCTATAGCGGTCTCCAAGGGCCTAAACCGTGCAACATTCCTTCCTGTGATCGCTATAGTGGTGATAGGAAACTCAAACTCAGCAGAACTTCGCTATCATGGTATTAGCTCAGCTCTATACTCACTCACTTATTTCACTAAAGTTAAACCCTAAAGTTAAATCATTTATTTCACTTCTTATTAACTTTAAAACATAAATGTAAATAAGGAAATGCCCCTCATTTGGATTCAAATAAAAAATAAAAAAAAATCAAAACCCCAACTAATCAAAATCTCATTTTTGAGTTCTAGTTCAAATTCCGGAATTCCGACGATTTTCTAAACTTGGGGGCTAGAAATGAAAGGTCTAGAGGTTTTCCCAAAATTCATTAAAAATTGCTCTTCAATTCATTTCCCTTTGGAGAGCCATTACCGGGACTTTTGATTCTAAGAAAGTGACTCCAACATATAGCCTTCCAAAGAGGTGTAGGGCTTCAAACTTAATGAAATCCTAGACCCAACAATATGGGTGGGTCTCGGGGGACCTTAAGGCCGTACTAAACTTGTCTACTGACACGTGTATTCCAAGCATTATATGATCACATCATCACAAGACAACATTTAGAAATAATATTGCATTAACATTAAGCACATAGAAAGTAGATCAAATAGGATCATCAAAATATGCATTAATTTGTTGGAGATCTTGATCAAAATCTTCATTCTCACATCCTCCTCCATCATCATCAAATGAACCTTAAGGCATATCAACAAGATTAGTCTCCCCATCATCTAACATAGTAAAAATATGTTAAAGATATGTAGAAAAGTTTATATATAAACACTTTAAGGAAACTAGAAACTATAAAACTAACCAACACGAATTGAAGGAATAAAGTTGCCTTCATCAACTAATTCTTCAATATTAGTGGGAAGTTCTGGTCCTCAACTTCTTTCGTCAGCTAAAAATCAACTAGATCAATACTTTGATAATCAATTGGATCATAAGGCCTTTTCTCTTGATGTAGCCTAAAACACAATAACAAAATATTGTAACAATTTCTAAGTTTGCTAACCTAAAGTTCCAAAATTAAGTAAATAATTTAATGTTATAATATCTGGTTTTAAGATGCAACTTATATGTTACAAAACAATATCATTTAGCCTCTGATGCTCCAGCCTATTCTTTCTTTTATTCTGAATTTGTTCAAAAAGACTCTAATTCTGCTCAAATCCCGAGAAAGATGATGTCTGGCCAAGAATGCGAATAGCTATCTTTTGTAAAATTGGAGTACTACCACCAAAGTGTCTCCACCATTCACCTGCCTAGATTAAATATAACTATATAAGTATTTCCTCATTAACAATCAATAATTCATAATATGCTTTGAAATATCAAAAGCAAATTAAAATATTAAACTAAATATCCAATATCTTACTAGGTTGGAGTTCCCGGGTTGCCTTCTTAGCATTTGGCCAATCAAAACTTTCTTTGGGTTCTCAGTATAATTGCAACTCCTTCAATGCTTTAATTGAGTCACTACAAAGACTCTTTACATCAAACAAATCAAGTAAACCCAGTAAAAAATTATACTTCTCAATAAACTTCTCATCATAAAAGAAAGCAGGGTTTAAGAAGTAAGTTGTTGCATAGAGACTTCGCTTTAAGTACCTATCCCATCTTGCCTTTATAATATGTGTGTAAGGTTGATATGTAATCTTATTGTGCTTGAACATCTCCCTAATTGCATTTTTAGCCCTTTGCATTCCCTCATATACATATCCCAATGAAGGTTTCTCATCAGAATCAACAATTCTCAACAATCTAACCAAATGGCCAATAAGCTTACAGATAGTAAAACATTTCTCCCAAAATTTGTTGTCTAAAACTATAGCACTAACATTTCTCCCACTAGCACTCCTTGCTAACTTGTGGCTAGTAAAATGAGAGTCTACAACCAAAGCTTGCAAATCTGTCTTATGTTCATAAATATTTTTCAAGGTAAGAAAGACAGTAGTAAAATGAGTAACTTCTAGACGAACAATTTCTTTCCAACTGTGCCTTTTTCTAAGCCAAGACAAGAAAACCATATGGTTGTAAACAAAGATAGTAATCTTGGAAGCATAGGAAGCAAGACTACTTATGTTTGGTAAGCTACTTATATCTTTCAAAATAAGATTTAGGTGTAGCACATGGAGACTAAAATTAAAGATGTGATCATACTTTTCATGAATAAGCTTCCCGGCCGCTACATAATTGGCGACATTATCAGTCACTATATGCACAACATTATTTGGTCCAATCCATTCAATAACATCAACAAACATATCACACAATGTAGAGGCATTTTTAACTATATTTGAAGCATCCATTGACTTAACAAAAGACATACCAGCAGGACAATAGACCAAAATATTGATCAACGTTCTCTGTCTTTGATCTGTCCAACCATCAGCCATGAGTGTGCAATCATTTTCTTTCCATGCGCTTCTATAAATTTCTAGAAGCAACTGACACTCTTTCTTAAGATTAGTCAACAAATGAACCCTTAATTCATCATAACAAGAGCCTTTAAAACCAGGTCCCATACTAGCAATAGCATCCACATCATCTTGAAAGTATGATGATCATACTGCATGAAAAGGAATCTGTGCATGTAATACCTAATGTACACGCATCAGTAGATAAGTTTTGTATAGTCTTAGGGTCCTTGGAGACCTACCGGTGTTGCCGGATCTAGGTTTTCGCTAAGTCTGGAGCCCTACACCTCCTTGGAGGGCTATATGATAAAGCCACATTCTTGGGACCAAAAGTCCCAGCAATGACTCTCCAAGGGAAAATGGATTGAAGAGTGATTTTTAATGAATTTTAGAAACCTTTAGATATTTCGTTTTTAGCCCTCAAGTTTATAAAATCATGAGAATTTCGGAATTTGAACTAAAACTTTAAAATTGGATTTTGATTGGTTAGGTTTTTGATTTTTTTTATATATTATTTGAATCCAAATGGAGGATATTTCCTTTTTTACATTTACATTTATGTTTTTAATAGTATATATATATAATGTCCCCATTATCTTATTAACCTTGACTACATACTAAGATAAAAATTATGTTAAGTTTTTTTATATGTATATGTATTAATTTTGCCTCCATCACTTAAATTTTCTGGATCCATCACTGTTGATGATAATATATTTCTAATAACGAAGCAAAATCATTTTCCTTTTTCCATCAAAGAAAAACAAATCGTTCATTATCTATTGATCTGCTTTCCCAAGTATGAGTTCGTTTTCTTTCAATTGAGCCACCCCAAAAGTGGAAAAACAATTTTTTTACACACTCATAATGCAATGCGTAAATACATGAAGTGAATTGAAGGGGATTTCAATTTGTTAGACACCAAAATTATTATTTTTGGACTCACTCGTTGGAACACCACATCTTTATATACTTATAAAGGTACTATCAAATTAGCAAGTGTCTCCTACTAAGCAAGCTAATTGAAAGGAACCTCATATTCCATGCCAGCTCCTATATAAGCAGCCTCAAAAGCTAAAAAGTGAATCAATCTCGATGCTGCTTCTGCTTGCATGTGAAGGTTTCTATATGTCTTGCTATTAATTAACTCAGTCATTGATCCAAGACTGGCATGCATGCAAGCTGGAATATGAAGCACCCCAATTGTCCACCTATAGATTAATTGAGTCTATGTAAAGCTATCTCTTCCTTCAATGAATACAAATGATGGCTAACTGAAAGGCTTGTTGCTCAAAACATTTTAAGCAATTCAACCCCTGGGGCGATGTTCTTGTAGGATTTGAGAGCACTTGTAAGTTGTAATCAATTTAAGCCAACCCCTCCCCCCCCCTCCCCCCAAAAAAAAAGAAAAAAAACAAACACAAAAAACCAGAAAAAAAAAGCACAAAAAGAAAGGAGACACCCAAGTTGTAATTTTACATGCTGAGCAATAAAAAAAGGTCTGAGAAAAGTTATAAACAAGACTGAAAAAACTCTTACACACACACACACACACACATACACGTGTTGGATCAAACACTTACCACTACGCATAATATATAACTATTAGTAAGGTCGCAAATCTATATTCTTAAAGTTTCTCTAAAATGCATCAAATTTAAGAGGTTACGCCCATAATAGACGTTATGAACTGAGATGCTAATAAGCTTATCAAATTTTAAAGGTAACATTGATCAAATAAAACCAATTATATGTATAAAGTTAGATTAATTACTATTCTGATATAAGATTTAAAAATTCATATATCATTGAATAATTTTTTGTTGATGAACTTACAAAATTTTATATCAATATATTTTCAATTTACATCAACATGATGCATATTTGAAATATATTAAAAAAATTATTTCATCATATTTTTATTGAAATTATTTTTACACTTAAATAGTTTATACGGTAGATAATTATAATTCAATAATTAAATCAATAAAAAGATCATTTACAAAAAAAAATTTGGTCGATTTCTAAAATTTTATTGATGGGCCTCAGAATTTCTGTATTAGTTTTCCTTTAGGGTGCGTTTGCTTTGCTTGTTTTCAGTTTTCAGTTTCCAGTTTTCAGTTTTCAGTTTTTGTGAATGAAAAACTGAAAAAACTGAAAACTGAGAGAGTGTTTGGTTTCATCGTTTCTTGTTTTCATTTTCATTGAAAACAGGAAATGGTAGTCAAAATATGTTTGGTTAACTTTTTTGAAAATATTGTTTAGAAATATTTTGAGAAATGCTTGGAAAAGAGGATTGGCCAAATTCTCGTTTTCTTCCCTTCCTTTGAAAACGCTGAAAACGCAAATTTCAAATGAAAATGCGGTGGCATTTTTGAAATTTTAACACATTCCTCTCTTTGTTCTGAAAGGCAAAACACGAAAAGAGCAAGACAAAATCTCAATGCTTTCTTTGTTCTAAAAGGGAAAACACAATGAAGGTAAAGGCAAGAAAAACATCTCAGATCTAAAGTGAAGAACCTTGCCCCTACTCTACTCCACCGTCGGCTCTTCCCTACTCATCCCGCCGCCGTCACACCGCCGATGTTCTCCCCAGCTCCGTCGCGCACAGGTCAGGCTCCCCAACTCTGCGCCGGTTCTTCGCTGTCCTGTCACGACGCCGTCGCGCCACCATCTCGCCACCGGTTCCCTGCTCCTTTGCACCGCTGGTCAGTCTTCTCTTCCTTACCTTTGTAATTTCATTTTCTTCTTTTCTTTTCCTTTGCAGATCAAGGTTGTTCTGCTTGACACAAATTTCTAGGCTGTTCCTTTATAGATGTGGGCTCTTTTCTTTTCTTTTCACATATTCCTTTGTAATTTCATTTTCTTTTCATTGCTGAAGTGATTTTATTTTGTTTGGTTCCATCACATATATGCTTGGAGCAAAGTGTGCATATTGCTTACGTTGTCAAAATGCAAACTTGAATGAATCATTATGGCAAAATTAATGATGGCCACCCCCGCAGTACATATGTATGTATACATGAGAGCTTAATGAAATTAAGATAAATTTCAATAACTCCTTGTCATGAGACATTTTATAGATCTAGAAAAAAATGTCTAATGATATTCAAATATAAGCGATGACAATAAAAATAGACATTCATATGCAGAGAAAGACGCAAAACAGGACATATATTGCATCTATCCAATAATATTTACCTTTATGTCCATTTTCAATAACAAGTAATGTTATTCTAGAAAGATTTATATGATTAAATTAAAAGATGAGAAATTAGTGAGTGATTGCTTACAGGATTAGTAGCTGTCTGCAACTCAGTGATATGTTCCTCATTTTGGTGGGTTAGAAGAGTTTCATAAATAGAGGACTTAAGCTCTTGCTATTGTTCCTCCTGAGATCACACATGAGAGAAATTTGGCAGGAATATTAGAACATGTAATACGTTTAAGAGGAGGAAGATGAATGCTAAACAATGTTGTAACAAGAAAGATGGTGCAGTGTTTAATATACCTGTTTGGTTTGGTTTGTAGATGTAAGCTGTTTGGATCCATATGTTTTTTTAAAAAAATTTCTCTGTTTTGATATGTAGATTTGATGCTCTTGAGGGATTTATTTCAATGGGGGATTTGTATTGAAATGTAGATTTGATACTCCTAAAGAATTTATTTCAGTTGGGGATTTGTATTGATATGTATATATTCTGATTTGATATTTCTCTCTAATAATATTGTGCACTTGTGACTTGCCCCGTTGTATTATAGTAAAGCTAATTCTGAAATTTGTCACCAAATATTGAGATCTATTCTTTCCATTTATCAACCAAATTGTTGCTGTTGATCCACTAGTAATTGCTAGTAACTTTAATTTCAAAATGGTGAATTGTAGCTTACATGCATTGACTTATGTGCGAACTAGTGGTTAGGCTTGGGTAAATTGTGCACAAAAGATAGTAACACCATGTTGTAAGCAAACCGATGAATATATAAAAGCACCCATAGATTATGTTTATATAATACATGATCTTATTGATTGATTGGTTAGTGCATAATTATGTCATGCCAAGTATTGAACTGTTGTGGTGGTCCCTAAATGAACTTAGATTCCTTTGTTTATATAATACACATTTTGCATTAGCAAATGTTCTTTGGTCTAAATATTTGATTTCATGTACCAAATATGAAGTTATTAGCACAAGATGGGAGGGAAAAGTGAGAAGAGGGATAGTAAGGACTGGTCAGCACAAAATACAAAAGCATTAATTGATATTGTGTATGATCGCATCAAGAAAAAGATGTTACAATCATCAACATTTAAGAAGCTAGTATGGGGAGATATAAACAATGAGTTGCTTGCAACCACTGGAGAAAATTATGGAGTTGATAGGCTGATGAGTAAGTTTAATTGCCTACACATGCAATATCGTGAATTTTCAGTTTTGTTAGGTAGAACTGGGGTTACATGGGACTTAGAATCTAATAAAGTGAATGCTCCGGAAGATGTATGGGAAGACGTGTATACGGTATGTTTGCTTTAATTTTGTATTATTGATATATTATATTGGTTTATATTATACTATATGATTGAAAATATTTATCTATATTTTGTAGAAAGGAAGGTTCTACAAGCAATTTAAGAAGCATGGATTTGAGTACAATTATGAAATCCTTGGTGAAATCTTCAGCAACAGTACAGCAACAGGAAAATTAAGTCATGCCTCCACTAAAGAGCCACCAACATTTGATGACGAGAGACAGTTAGAGGAAGATTTTCTTTCAAAAGGCATACATGTTGACTCTCATATTGTTGATGTTGATGGTGATGACCCAGAAGAAGCAAATAAAATAAAGAAAAGCATTGGGTCCTCAAGTGAGCGTCGACGTAAGGAGGCCAAGAATGTTAGGCTGGATAAATTTGAATCTACATTGAAGAAATGGGCAAAATCAGTGAGTGCACGAACAGAAGTATCAAGGGCCAAGGCTGAAAAATATAAATCACTTGCTAGTCAGGCTACTAGTCCATTGTCGGATCCATATTCTATAGAGGCATGCATGGGGTTGCTAAATTCCATGGATAATGTTTCAAAAGTAATATGTACAACAAAGTTGTGGC
The DNA here is from genome assembly GCA_031216105.1 of Dalbergia cultrata. NCBI lineage: Eukaryota > Viridiplantae > Streptophyta > Magnoliopsida > Fabales > Fabaceae > Dalbergia > Dalbergia cultrata. The sequence goes on along the minus strand of CM062353.1, from coordinate 6,246,426 downwards.
AAAGTTTGTCCAAGCGGAATGGAGATGCATATTTATGACAATGCCTGCTGATAGAAGGATGAACTGGCTTGTTGATCTTGAGTAGTTTTGTTTAGATAACTTATGCCTATTTATGTTTGTTATGTTTTAAAGATTTGTGTTAAGGTTCTATGTCAGTTGTGTTATTTTTTAAAAACTTTATGTTTGTTATGTTTTAAAGACTTGTGTTCAAGACTTTATGTTTGTTATGTTTTAAATACTTGTGTTATGACAATGTCTGCTTTCTTATTTTCTTATTATTGTTACAAGTATTAGTTGAATGAATTATTTATTTATTTTAACAGGAAAACATGCCTATATTTGGATTAATTGCTAATTCACATGATGAGAGTAGTGATGATTCAAGTGATTTTGAAGATGAAATGGGGGATATCATTATGCTTCAATTGATGATTGAATATGAAAGGAGTTATATTGATAGAGTACCTTGTAGAACTTCTGCTTTGACAAGAAATATGTATACTCTTGAATTTTTGGCAGGTCATGAAGCTAGATGCTATGAAAGTTTTCAGATGGAGAAACAAGTTTTTAGGAATTTTTGTGACATTTTGAAAGAAGTTGCGAATTTAAGTGATGGTAAAAAGGTAAGCATAGAGGAAGGAGTTGCAATGTGTTTAGTAATTTTGTGTCATGGTATGCGTCTTCGAGTTGCTACTGAACGCTTCCAACATTCTTCATACACTGTAAGCAAGTGGTTCAGAAGAGTTTTAAGAGCAATTTGCAAATTGGGCACACATATTATTCGACCTCGAAATCAAGAAACCACCTATCCACACATTTTGGATAACTACAAGTACTTCCCATATTTTAAGGTAATTTTTCATTTATGTTTTAATATTTATAAATATAAATAATTGTTGTTGAACTAAAGTATTTTTTATTTTTGAATGAAGAACTGTGTTGGTGCTATAGATGGTACACATGTTGCTACTTGGGCTCCTACTTCCAAGCAGAATATTTTTTGTGGGAGAAAGGCTTCATTAACACAAAATGTGTTAGTAGTATGTGATTTTGACATGTTCACTTTTGTTTATTCTGGTTGGGAAGGCACAGCAAATGATTCTAGAGTGTTTTTAGATATATTAAAACCTGAAAATGATTTCCCAAAGCCTCATGGAGGTAAGTCATATTGCCTTAGTATTCTTTTTTTTTTTTTATCATTATTGATTATATATTGTTTAATATTTATTTTAATTTTATGACAGATCAATTTTATCTTGTTGACTCTGGATTTCCTAACATGCCTGGCTTTCTTGCTCCATTCCGTAGTGAAAGATATCATTTGCGTGACTTTCGTGATAGAGGACAACCACGGGGTAAACATGAATTATTCAATTATAGGCACTCTTCATTGAGAAATGTTATTGAGAGGTGTTTTGGTGTTTTAAAGGCGAGATTTCCAATTTTAAAATCGGTGCCAAATTACCATGTTAGACGACAAAGGCAAATTCCCACTGCTTGTTGCACCATACACAATTTCATTAGAATGCAACATGGTACAGATAGATTATTTGGAAATTATTCTAAAGAAGGCATGACTGAAGATGAATAAAGTTTAAGAGTGGATCAAGAGGGTGTTGAAGTTAATGTCACTGATGCAGCTCAAATGGCACAAGTTAGGGAGACAATAGCCAATGAGTTATGGAATAATTATCGCAGATGATTGAAGACAGTCTTTTTTGTATTTTTTGGCTATGCGATATATTTTTCTTTACAATTTTATCTTTTTGACGGACTGATATATGAAGTATAACAAAGACAATGATTTACTAAAAAATCAAATATATTTTACATATATATTTGTCATTATAGGTAATTTTTGTAGTGAAAGTTTCCTTTAGTATTTAATTAATATTTATGATTTATGTTTGATCACTCTAAAGCCAAAATTTCTATCAATTTTTCAAATAAGTGATGAAATAATACTATGGTGTTTAAATATTTATCCATGTACAAATCAAAACATAATAATTGATAACTATAATGATAATGACTTAAAAGTGAGCAATTTATTTTATTCTTATTCTTATATTTTATGGAGGTATTTTTATAGATTTAGTTAGCAAATGGATTAATACAAATCAAATATATATATATATATATATATATATATATATATATATATATATATATATATATGTCTTTTATTATTGCATAACAAATACAATGTTATTATCTTAAATTTGATTTTGAAAATATATTTTAAAATTTGACAAACCAAATATATTTTCATTGTTTTCATTTTATGAAAATAGAATATGCTCTTATAAACCAAACGCATTTCCTGATTTTAAAAATCTGAAAATGAAAATACTTTTCAGAAAATGAAAACAGAAAATGAAAATAGAAAATATTTTCACAAATCAAACGCGCTCTGAAATTTCAGTTTTCAATTTTTTCAGTTTTTCCTTCACAAAAACTAAAAACTGAAAACCGATAATAAACACACCCTTAGGATGTGCATTCTCTTCCAATGTTTCGGCTAAGGCCCGTTCTGGGCCCAAAGCTTGAGATTCACCCTGGAAGGCACACTGCGATGCACCCGTTGATGATTCTTCGATTGTATGAGTTGTTTTTATTTTCAAGTACCATACACTAACCCATAACTAATACGAAAACATAAAATTTCAACATACATTTTCATTGTTAAAACCTAAAACACTATAAGACAATGATTACCTACATACTTGACATTAACACACTGTTAACAATATCGTACAAAAAGAATGTACACCCCTTTTTTTTTTCCCCAAAAGGAACGTACACATAAGGGCTAAGTATTATCTCTCTCTTTGGGTTTGGCACCTTAATTATTTATCAACCAATTATTAGTTGCAACTTGTACTTGGTGGATGACCAACATTTACAATCGAAATCAACAACTTAAATATTTGAACACCCATCAAAGACGCTAGTTGCTAGCCTAATGGGGAGAAACTGCTAATTTCCGTGATCAAAGGATCACAAGGATGATTCTCAAGGCAACAGCAGTCTTCAACGCTTCAAGTATCATCTTCTAGTTCCTTAAAGCATCAAAAGTACTTTAAAATACTATAATCACAGTTTCACATTTAATTTCCATATAGGTGGCCCAACAGAACAGAGAAAATCATGAGTTTAACATGGCATCGGTTCCTTTTTCTTCCCCGTTGACGAGGAATTACTTAATTGAAGATGCAATATCATTTGCTACGTTTTGGGCATCCATTTTAGCTCCAGAAAATCCCCACCTTGCAAGTCCAACGCAGTACAAACCGTTCTTACCCTTCCAATGATTAGGATAACTAGGCTTAGCAAAACCATCCTCATTCAGAAGATCATCACCCCCCTGCAGTTGAAAACAAAATCAATACATTCATTCACATGTCATGCTAGTCTTTCTTACACGATATGTAGTTGTCGATCATTTTTATAGTTTTATGTAGCTAGTTAAGGTTGCGACAAAACACAAACGAAGGGCAGCCAGCCAGTATTTTTTGAGGAATATTAATCAATCACAAAATTCTTACCATGAATCCTTGAACCAAAAAAAAAAAAAAAAACCATAGGAATACATATTAATCCAAGAGTTAATAGCTAGTCATATCATTCTGGAAACGCAATTCAAACAAAAATTTCTTATGGTTAAGCATGTTTTCTTGTTTGTCCTGTACAATAGGATATACCTTCAGCCACTTTTGTGTTGATCTATTGAAGCCAGTGCAGAAAATAATTGAATCAAATGGGTGCGACTTTCCATCTCGGAACAGCACTTCATTACCTCTTATCCTGTCTATTTCCGCTGGCAAAACCTACATAACATAACAGAAAGTCATGAGGTCCGTCATCTTTTAGGAACTGATATTTAGCACTGTGCTACGCATTTCTTGTTGGGAACTAAAATGGTGAAAGGGTATGGATATGTCATTTGCATTGACCAAGTGACCGGTTGGCATTAGTTTTTTGTCCTTTGGGAGTATGAACAGCACTGATTTTCCTGATAAGTAAAAAATGCTCAGACCTGAATCTCTCCAGATTTGATTTTCTTGACAGTTCCCAAGTCAATTATTGGGAACTTTCCATACTTCCTCTTCATGGTGAAAGGGCCCTCACTTGGCCAAGGTAAACCATACTTGGTCAGATCCCCATACACAATCCTGCTAACTATAACCACAAGTTTCTCCACCGTGCTTGGTGACAGATACTTCACCAAGACCCCGGCATAATGTATCATGTCCCTCGTAAGAAAATGAACCTACATGTG